>LKNJ01001070.1:0-109212 GCA_002120245.1 Maccullochella peelii | reverse complement strand
GAGAGAGAGAGAGAGAGAGAGAACCTTTCTCCTCCTAGAGGATTCAACAGATTCACTTCAAGTTTGGTTGGCTTTACCTTAAGACATGTGTGACGCTAAATTGCGAAGCTTTCAAGTTTCCGTGGTGGTGAGGCGGACAATTTGCATGTTAGTGCCCCCTACAAAATTTAAAAGTCAAAGCCCCCACCTTTAAATTTCACGTAGGCCTAGATGTATGAAATTTGGGAGGCAGATGTATCATCCTAAGACTTTAAAAAAAGCCTCATTTTCAAATTTGGGCAGTGCACTCTAAAGACCTTCGCAATGAAAAGTTGTTAAAAGTTTGACATTTCGTTGAATGGTGTGCCCGTGGCGTCGAATGTCCATGTTCCACCATAAAATAATTAGTACTCAAATGTACATTGTCCAATCTGCCCCAAACTTCACGTTTGATAATAGTCCAGCCCTGAAGACATCTACGTGTCAATATTGAGTTCTAGTCATAGCACCACCTGCTGGCACCAGGAAGTAAGCCTTGTGTGACATAAACAAGACATTGATATGAGACTTAAAATCACAACATCTCCACACTACTTCTGCTTCCTCCTTTTAGAAAAATATATAGTTTTTTAAAATTTTCTTTTAAAGAAAGCAAGGTTCAGTTTAGGTGTAAAATATTCACATGACAATTCCTGTTGTTCTTTTTACTGAGTATTGTCAACTAAACAGTTCTTTTGTTTCATGCTTTTTTGAAATTACTGCCACAGCCATGTTGTAATGACTCATGGGTGACTTATACTGTAACATTAATGCACAATTGTCCAAGTATGTGTCAGTGTCATTTCCAGATTAGCAAACACACACACACAGACACACACACACACACACACACGTATGCTTGTGTACCGCGTGTCTCTGGCAGTTCTCTACAGTCTTGCGGTGCGTCTTTTTCTATCAGTTTGTTCGTGTTCTTCTTTCCCTGACAGTCATCTGCTCCGTGGTACGTCTTTCTGCAGGCGACGCAGAAGGCAAAGCCGCACACAGCACACATTGCTGCAGTGCTGGACTTCTCCTGAATGACGGCCGAACCACAGGAACGCCGAGGGCAGTACGTCACATCTGAGAGGAGGGGGAAAAAGAAGAGACATGAGCAGAGACTCTTCATGAACCCAACATAAAATTAAATGGGTTTAAAATGAGAAAATGAAATGAGATACATAAAATGAAATAAAATACAGTTACAGTGCAGTAATAAGATGTGAGTTGCCACTGCAACAAAGGAAATAAAAGTGCAAAGAGAAACCAGTCATGCAAATGCACAGGAGAACAGCAGAGTTTGTAATTTCATTTTGAAAGCAGCCAGAGTTGGGGTGCATTTGAGATCTTGAGGAAGTTGGTTCCATCTGTGTGCAGCATGGCAGCTTCACCTGACTTCTTCCTAAAGATCTAAGTGCCCTACTGGGTTTATATTCTTCAAGGACATCAGAAATGTATTTCGGCCCAAGCTTATTGAGTGATTTATAAACTAGCACCAGCACTTTAAAATCTATTCTATGATTAACTGGATGCCAGTGTAAGGATTTAGGAACAAGAGAAATATGCGCAGTTTTCTTGGTTCTCGTTGAGTGAAGTTGGGGAAGACCAGACAAGAGGCAGTTACAATAGTCCACTCTGCTGGATATGAAGGCATGAATGAGTTTCTCCAAGTCTTGTCTGGACATGAGACCTCTAAGCCTTGCTATTTGTTTGAGATGATAAAACGCTGATTTAGTTGTTGCCTTGATGTGTCAGGGTGTAGGATGTGAAGTGGCAGGCGTAGGAGAAGGACCCAAATGCAGACATACATGGAGGCGGAAGCCGTTCAAAGGTTCATTAATCCTTACTTGAAAATGCAGGCAGGTAGACAAGTAAGCAAAGACAGGTGAGTCCAAACATGGGAACATGAAAACGCACAGAACACTGAAGACATGGACCATGGGACCACTGAACACCAAACATCTGACATAAGATCCAATGACACAACACAGCACAAAGGAAGAGGACAGGCATAAATAGGGAACGGCTAACGAGGGAAATCAGGCACAGGTGAGTATCAGGGAACAGGTGAAAACACTCAAGGGCAGAGACACGAGGGCAGGAACACACTGGAAACATGAGACAAGACCAAACTTCAAAATAAAACCAAAACTAAACACAGACAAACCAAACTAGATAAAGTCCATAGATCCTGACATGATGTGGCTGCTGAAGTTCAGGTCTGGGTCTATTAAAACACCAAGATTTCTAACTTGGTTCTAATGTTTAAAGGCTTTGAATAAATCGTCGGTTTTACAAGAATATAAGGGAAACGCACCAGGCATGGAGTCCAGAGTGTTCTGTAGCAGGAGACGATCATAGCGGTTAAACAGCTCCTCCCCTACCAGACTCTTCACCTACCAAACGGAAAAATACAGAAGCAAAGAGGGCAGAAAGAGTGTGTCAGGGAATTCAGTTAATCTAAATTAAAATGCAAGAGATTTCTTTTTCCACATTATATTGGAATTGGTGTATATTTCCGCATATTGCATGTCAGAAATACCAAAGCTGCATAAGTAGAAATTTAGAAAAAGTACCGCCATTATATAGTTTGTCCACCAGAAGTCACAGATCAAGTTTATTTTTTTACACTGCAAAATGTCCTGCTCAGCATCATGGCCACATCTCCAGTGGCAGAAAGTACTGTACTTCAGTACAATTTTGAGGTACATTTTCTTTACTTGAGTGTTTCCATTTTATGCTACTATATATTTTTACTCCTCTACATTTTAGAGGACAAATATTGTATTTTTTACTCCACTACATTTATTTGAACAGTTATAGTTAACTAGTGACTTAACAGATTTTAAACGAAACATATCTTCTTACAAAATATGAAACATTGTTATAGATGAAAATGCCAGACACTATATAGCTCAACCTATTGCAGCATTAAAAGGCTACACATGTTAATGCATCAGCAATAATGATCCAGTAATATAATATATTAATATAAACACCATTTTGCATATTTAGTACTTTTACGTTTGATACTTAAAAAGCACATTTAAGTAATACTTCTGTACTTTTACTTAATACAATTTTGGAGTCAGGCCTTTTACTTTAATGGATTTTTAAATTGTGGTACTGCTACTTTTACTTAAATAAAGGATAAAGTACTTCTTCCAGCACAGCTCTAAATCTTGCCCAGCATCCCAAAACCTCAAAAGACAAGAAAGACCTTCAGAAAGAAGCTGTAGACAGACGGGTCAGGACTGTACCTGTGCAGGTGTAGGGGTTGCAGGGCAGTCTGCCTGAGGACAGGTGACCCCCCGGACGTTCCCCTCTGTTATCTGGAGCTTACAGAACTCGGCGAGACAAGTCTGGCAGAAGATGTGGCCACACTCGGGCAACTGCACGCACGCCAAACCGAGCCAGCCCATAAAACACACACCACAGTCAAACACCATGGTGGCAAACACTTTCTGATTCTGGGCCGCATCATAGATCAAGAGCTGGGACAGGAGAGTTTGTGACAAAGTTAGGGAGAGACCAGAGAAGGTTTGGTCTTCATTTTGAGGGGATTGTCCAGGGTGCATTGGCAGATAAGCAGCTCCTTGCCCACTTTGATCTAGTGGGACTTTGCAGGAGTCTAATGCCACAGCTCCCTGAGAGTCTGTGCTGGTCCAGTCTGAGGTTAATGGATCTGAGACACTACAACTTTGGTTATCTGAGGGTCCTGCCTCTGGAGAAGGTTGATTATTCTTTGGTTCTGAGAGTGCAGCATTTAATGAGTCCTGGCTATAGTGCTCGGTGATGTGTTCATCAGAGGGGAGCTCCAGCAGAGTATGGATGTCCAGAAACCTGAGTGCATCTTCTTTCAGAAACTGTACCCAGGAGAAGAGCACCACAGCGCCTCCAGTGGCCAGGTAGAGATCAGTGAGCTGAGTCCCGAGCGCAGAGAGCTGCGGGAGGAGAGGGCAAACAGACTGATGTAATCTTTGTTGACCCTCTGCAATCTGCATTCATCTCTCTCTGTCTTTGTAACACACACAGGCGGCAGGTTGTAAATGTGACCAATAATGTTTGAGTTGACCCACATTGCCTCTACTGATTACCTGTGTGTGTGTAAGCCAGCTGCAGGTGAGGGTGAAGGAGGGAGGGGAGGAGGATGGGTAGTCCTCAGGGAGTTCAAAGGTCAGAAGCAGAGGTGGGAGGAATGATATCTCATACTGCCTCAGCGTTTCACCTTAGGAAGAAAAAAACCCAATAAGATAACATGAGCAAGGCAAATAAACAAGACTTATAGAGACATTCATGGTTTTGACATTCTTTCTTTCACACAGCCAGATGTGGACCCTGAACTTATGCATACATATCACTTTATTTCAGTCTCACCTGTTACTGTATTGTATGTTACATAGCCTATTTTGTACAGTTACAGATCCTCAACAAGCTGTTATAATGTACACCCTTCTATTCGTGTCAATAATAATAACATAATGTTTACCCTCTTTCAGAACCACGGTGAAGTCTGCAGGCAGCTCAACAGATACTCGGATTTCTCCGGCAGACTTCGACTCATCCCGGACGAACTCCTGCGAATCAAAGATACTATGGAGAGCGAGCAGTTCGTCTTCCTGCTCCTCCATGTCCACAGTCATACCTCCAGTCCCGGACACTAACAAACTTCACTTCCTGCCTCGCACTGTTCGTGAAGCTGCTTCTTCGGGAAAAAAAAAAAGTTTCCTGCTGGAGTTTAATTTCGTTTAGTAGATTTAACAAGGGTTTGCTTGTTGAATCCTCGCTGTTCAGTGAGAGTGTGTTTGTGGTTGCCCGTCACTCTGTTGACTCATCTGTGAATGATGCAAGGCGCAGCACACAGCAGCAACCTGTTTTTATTATGTAAAACAAGCCAACATTAGTCAGTCACCATGGGCCATTCAGGGTTGTCATGTTAAACACGCCTTTCTTTGCACAAATACTTATGATGTTGTTATGAAGATGTGGGTGATACATCCACACAAAAAGACATTTATTTGAGAGAAATATTGTGGGTATCAAAGAAAAGTACAAAATATATGAGCGCTTATAATATATCTTATGAAGCACAATGCATTGTTAAAGATTAAACCCTTTTTGCCTGTGACCCTTTTCCCTCTAAACATCTCAGATGGTTTCTTTAAATAAACGTGTGGGCCACAACGAGGTCAAATGATCCAATATTAACAAATAAACCCCCAAAGATTAGGGAAAAACTCCAAACATGAATACATTTGTGAATGCAGTCTTTTTCTTCTTCTTTCCTACCCCAATAATCAAATCACGACCCCTCAGATTTATCTTGTGTCCCTCTGGAGGGGCTCGACCCCTCGGTTGGGAACCACTGAGCTAAAATACCTAACAGTATGTAAAGTAGTTAAAACTAGCTCCACCTCAAAAAGCTACAACAGTAAAATGCTGCTTGCACATTGTCAGTATCAGTATTAACAATCTAATATTGTCATATATACTAGTATATGAGTCACAGGGGACACTGTGCAGAGCAAGTACTTTTACTTATGATACTTCTAGTACAATTAGTTTCTGTACTTTTACCAAAGCATCATTTTCAATGCAGGACTTATTGGGATATTGGGGTGTTTTACATTGTTGTTACTTTTACTTAAGTAAATTGTTCATTGTTCAATACACACATAAGTACTTGCGCACATATCAGTTCTTATGTAAGTACAATATTTATTAAATACAAAAGTACTTAATATAATCCGAAATGCACTGACATTGTTTTTCTTTGGAATCTTTTCATGATGCAAGTGTAATGTTTGTCCTGAGGGTGGTGCTACAGGGAAGGTTATTAACGTTAAGTCATTACAGTAAAATCATCAGGGTTGGACTTTTCCCCACTGGAAGTATAAAAGTGCTCAAAACATGTCATGTCGTTCTGCCTATTAGAGATATCTTGTGTTCAAAGCTGACAGCGTTTGTCATTCATTCTGTGTGGGGAATGAATGCGTGCAGCACATTGAATTTTGTTGCGTGTCAGTGGAAAACTTGGCCTTATGGTGGTGCTAGAAAACATTCACAGGGTCACTCAAAGCATTATGAATCAACGTCTTGGTACCATAAACACAGCAAATGTCATTGTAATCTAGCCAGTAGTTAACAAGGTATCTGGCTCTGGACCAAAGTGTTGGACAGACTGGCTAATTAATCAACCACCTGAAACCAGCCCCTATGCTAGCAGGGCTAATAAAGCTACGAGGCACTCGGTGACACATTTCATCACATTAAAAATAACTAGCCTAAATGTGTGTAACACTTCACTTACATTTGTGATGCATGAGTACATGACTAGTCTATAAGTAGCAGGGACTGGGCGATATTATACATACTAGAGATCAGAATACAAACAAGATGAGGAAAACAATCATAGAAACACTTACTTATTCCTGACATTGGGAACAGTAGTTTGACAAAGGAAAAAAAAATGTAACTCAAGGTTCACTCGCAAGCTTTTTCTGGAGCTTTCCACCACATCCCAAGGTCTTCATCAGCGATTGAAGCTTGCTTCTGTTGGAGTTAGTTAAGTTGTCATCACGTGGTTTAAGAATAGATCCTAAGATCAATACTGAACCAACTCCATGACAACTGAGACGACTCCAATTGCTGATGAAGACCATGCGATGCGGTTAAAAGCCTTAGAAGAAAACTATTAAGACCTTGAGTTGAGTTTTTTTTTTTTGTCAAACTACTGTTCTGCCACACTTATTTGTTCAAAAATAAGCCAGATAATATTCAGTAATAGTGTTAGACAAAATCTTTGGATATAAAAGAAATCATATGCCAAAATCTGGTCCTGGTTCCCACTGGATTAATTTGGTAAACATGTAAATTTATGCAGCCATTCAGTGATTGCAATATTTCTGTGGAAGTAGCACAGACAGGAACTGACATTATTACACTACAATACTATAACAGATTGCAAACGTACAGGTATAAATATCCCAAAGAGAAATGATTGTGGCACAAAATACTGTCATCACCATTCAGCCAAATAAAGTTAATGCTCAGAATCAGAGAAAGAAATGATGTAACAGAAGTGCATTGAAATATTAGATAAAGTTGTTATTAAGTGTGTGAAATCAGTTACAGCTGTAGTTTTCCTTCAGGTTGACTTGGCTCTCCAAGACCTTCCCTGCCATGCTCAAGGGCTCAGGGACTCTTTGGGATTTCAACTTGACACTCATGGGCCTGGGGTTTGTTTTGGTTTTCAACATGACAGTCAAAGGCCTGGGGCCTCTTTGGGATTTAAACACAACACTCTTCTGGATGCCATCAGCAGATGCTGGATTGAGAGAGACAGACAGACAAAGTATTTACACGCTCTGTTCATCCAAAAGACAAAAACCAAACTAGTATTTCCCAGATATTGTACATCATCCAAAGCATTGTATTATCCTACAGATATCACAGATTCAAAACACTATGACAAAGTTACACATTATCATTTTATTAAAGGCTTATTTAGTGATATTTCTGCTCCAAGCTGCGGTGCTGCTGGGGTAGGGTTTGGGGGCTGATGTTGTTTGGGTGTTGTTCCCACCTGACATGCGGATACACTCTTCCTTGTGTCTTTCATCCCATGATTTCAGTTTGCAGGTCCTGGAGCAGAAGAAGACCTTGCGGCAGCTGCTACAAGCAGTCAGCTTCATGGACACAGAGCGACCGCAGTGATAGCAGAACTTAAACGCTGGTTTCCTAAGAAAAGATTCACAAAGTTGGAAATGGGCTGGTGAAACACTTGTGTTTCCTTATTTTGCCTCTCAGCTCTCGGGACTAAAATTTGATTCTGAGTTGGACAAGGTACATGTTTAAATGACATAAGAAAAGGGACAATATGCAGGTGCCTTACATGAATGTGCGCGTATATGTACCTTTGTTTTTCTGTTATGGGTGGTAGACTTTCACAGCTGGAGGGGGGCATGTTTGAGGAAATGGCACCTGCTCCCGTGTACACAAACCTCTCTGTGCTACTGGTACCTATTACATAAATACAGTACACATACATACACACACACACACACACACTATGGTTCACAGCCATACAAAATAATAGTCACACTTTTTTGCCTTCAATAAACACAAATACATTGCACTGACTATTCAATGTAAGTTGACGTTCTCTCTCTAAATACTCCCTCTCCCTCTGGCTGGCCGTCTGTCTCAGCAGATCTCCCATCATGCTCAGCAGCTGGCGCCGCGCTTTGAATGTTTCCCTCTCCCGCATGTTCAGAGCGTGGAAGGGAGTGTTGGCGATATGCAAGTCCTAGATAGTGACATATAACATACAGACAGCTGTTCAGATGAAATTATGCAGCAAAGAAATAAGTAATCAAAACAAAGAACTTGATTCAACTCCTCCTATGTCCCCCACCATTGGCGCACATGAGGTGGGCAAAATATTAGAAACACCTGTCAATATAATGCAGTCCAGTACAACTATACCACTAACGGTGGCTTCAAAAAGAACAACAAAGTCGAAACACAGTCTCAACAAAAACTAAATCTTTATAATGTTTACAAAAATATGATTAATTGCAAGGCTTTTGTATTTGACTGAATTCAATTGAAATGTGTACGGTGTTTTTACAGTTGGTGTGTTACCTGGTTGAAGGAGTAGTGTGCATAGTCGACCGCGGTTCCCACAACATCACCCACCATCACTGGCATCAAGATGTCGGCTCCAGCCTTAGCTAACATGCCCAACTACATCACACACACACACACACACACACGATTCAATTCAACCATATACTTTTAAATGACTCAACAACAAAGATCCAAGTACAACTTAAACAATCTTTAAAACGTATTTCGAGTTAAATTAAATGTGACTCATGTGAAGCCACCAAGAACACAGTTATCTGTGTTGTTCTGGGATGTAACAAGAAAGAAAATAATCTGGGTGTTTCACATTCTCACTGAAAAATAATCTTTGCACACCTGTATACAGACAAAAACAAGTGCGTATGAAAACAAGTGAGGAGATGAGCAGAAAATAAAAAATAAACATTGTCATCACGGTCAATTTATTAGGCAGCTTCAATTTGGAAATTTTGAAATGCCTGACAAATGTCTCTGTGCCAAAAGGCAGCTGCTAAATAAATTGACCGTATGTGCTGAAAGTGAATGTGCTTGTGTGTGTACCAGCTTAGTTCTGTTGCCACCTAAGTGGTAGTTGATGTTGGCGAGGACACAGAGGGCGCTGCCCAACCTGTGGCCGAGGGGGATGTTGGGATTTGCACCTCCGTTCAACAGCTCCTCCACTGCCTGGCCAGGGAAAAGGAACAGATCCAGGACAAAGTGAGGTTTTGTACGTGTACGTGTACGTGTGTGTGTGTGGGAGGGGGGGGCCTACCAGGTCATTCCCAGTTGCTATAGCCAGGGAGAGAGGTGAGTGTCCACTCCAGAGAAGGTCTGTGCTGGCTCTGTGGGAGAGCAGAAGGGCCACCACCTTACTGGCATTCTGCAAAAAAAACAAAAACAAACACACACAAGTCCACACTGATGATGTGAGAAAACGACATGACTTTTGTGGAAGGTTTCATCAGTGATGGTGTGTATAGGTGTGAGCGAGTGCATGTACAGTATGTACTGACCCTGTAGTCACTGTCCCTCTGACAGGCCATGTGTAGGGCCGTTCTGCCTCCTTCTTTGAGATGTGGGCTCTTATTGGTGATCAGTGGTTCCTGTGCCTTCATGAAAATCTGTAAAAAAAAAACAAAAAAATAAACTGACTGACAGACTGAAACTCTTTTCTTACAATTAGTAGTAATTGTCATTAAAAAAGCTTACAGGACACAAACACACTCACCTCATCCGGTTCATAGATCTCGTTCTGGTCGCATGCCCGTGTGTCTGGGTCAGTGACAGCGTGGAGCAGCAGCTCTGTGATTGTGGGACCTGCTGGACCTGGCAGTGCTGCAGCTACATGCAGGGGATACAGGCCTTTCCTCTACAAAAAGGATGAGAGGTTGAAGGGAATTTTATGGCTTATGGAAATGATGGATGAAGGGTTATGAGAGGGAGGGATATAGATGCTCTCATTTTTTGTTTTCTGTGTGTTCATAGATTTGTTTGTTGTTTTGAGATATCATTCATTTGTTTTCTCTGTGGCTCAGCAATCATGTATCCCCAACCCCCTCCCAACAATTTTGTTTAAATCTTAATAAAAATTTGATCACAAAAAAAGAGCCCTCAATAAACTGAACTTTGATGTCATTTGTAACCAAAAAAAATCCTTCCATAAGTAAAAAAAATAAAATTCTTGCCTCAGGTGGAAGGGGAATGTCAGTGCGAGCTCCACACAGCAGCAGTCTCCTGACGGCCTCAGTGTCAGCCGCCATGATGGCTAAAAATAGGACAGGCATGGGGACCCTGGATACGTTGGGGTCAGCTCCCCGTTCCAATAACAGCTTCAGGATGTTCAAACGAACACGGTGTCTGGTCATACAGGCACACAACACACAAAGATACACATACACAAACAAAATCAATGTCATCAGAACAGAACAAACAGTGCAGGAAATGCCAGAACAGAGGGAATCAGAACTGACTCAGCTTTCATGGCGGCCATTTTGCGTACAGTCTCCTGTGTGTCAGAGCGCTGAGGAATCCCTGTGTGACTCAGAGCTTCTGCCGAGCGCTGCATCACTTCCTCCGTGACGTGGATGTTATAGCTGCTGACGGAGCAGGCAGAGTCAAAGGTCGGTTTTTGGGTCGATTCTTTGTCTTTGCCCTGCTGCAGACAGAGAGTTAAGTAGACAACAGTGAGCTACCAACTTATCAAACCAATTATAAGATGGGATCTCTGTGCTTTATACCTGAACTCTTCCTGCTGCCTTAGTTCGACATTCCTTCCACTGCACGCTGCCCAGTGCAATGTGACCATCCAACACCTGAATGGAGCGCTCCACGCCAGGCACGTCCTCACTTCGTCTCCCTTCTCTCTCCTTTACATCCTCTTCATGAATATTCCCCTCTCTCTTCTCCACATCTTCCTCAACCTCCTCCTTCACTTCCATAGTCTCTTTCCTTGATTCTCTCCTCTCACCAAGCTCAACATCCTCCTCTTTCTTTTCTCTCTCCTTCTCTTTTACCTTACCTGCTCCATTTTCCCACGCTTGATGCCATCTGCTCTCTATCTCTCCATCCTCATCCTCCCTCTTGCTCCTTTCTTCTCTCTCTCTAACCGTTCCCTCTCTCTCTGTCTCCTTGCAGTCTCTTTCCATTTCTTCTCCCTCTTTCTCTTTTCTCTCCTTCTCCAGTAGGTGTTCAGTGTCTGCAGCGGTCACATTCGGGCCAGGCCAGCGCTCAGTGATGAGCTCACTGTCATTGGACACTTGACTGCTGTGACGTAAGGTGCGCTCTGTTAGTTCGTCTGCTGTCCTGGAAATATCACAACAAATAGGGAACTTAAATCAATACACCAGCTTGTTTTAGAGACACACTTAATAACTGGTCAAAGGGTGGTAACACTGTTGTAGGGAGTGACAAATCTAGAAATACAACATTGTCAGTGACTTTGCTTTGTCTCAAGGATATACAATATATACAGTTTCTGCTGAATCATATGTGAGAGAGGTGATGTCAGCTACACTCCTACTGGTCAGAGAGATGGCTCTGGTTGGTCTGGTTGCTCAGTGTTGTATTAGTGGTCTGAGGTCTGCTGTTAAACCTGGCCATATCTGTAGTGAAGTCCACTTGACTGATCTGGGGACTGTTCCAACATGCAGATGGAGACCTCAAAACCTGACGACACGTTACAGTGCAAGTTTCATTTCAAATTGTCTCTACAAAACACGGTTTCATACATGTGAACTACAGATATAGAGGTGATGAGGAAACATAGATTAAAAAAAACTACATTAGGCAGAATCTTACTTGAGTTTTGATGGGTAGTTCAGACAAAGTGGGGTACAGAGACTGAAAAGGGTAGTAGAGGACATGGCACACAGCCAGGGCAGACATGCCTTCACAATTCAACTTGTCAATATCAGCACCCATATCCAACAACAGATGGGTCACATCACTTTGGCAGTTAACCTGACAGGTACAAGAAACAAAACAGTCAAAGAGACAAACACAGAGACTAAAACAAAAGAATAAACCTTTGAAGCTAATTTCTTTATCTATTTATTTTGGTGTAATTGTTAACTGTAACTTTTCCAACCTGGACTAGATACCAACCAAAGAGCAAATGAATGAAAAACTGAATCAATAAACAATGGGGGGGGGGAGAAAGTATAATGTCTTACTGTGGCAGCGATCAGTGCAGTGTGTCCCTGTGAATCTGCTACATCAGGGTGGACCAAACCGGTCTGGAGGATCTGCGACACAGCCTGCAGTTCCCCTCGGGAGGCATGCTGGATCAACAACTCTGAACTGACTTCCAAAGGCCCTTTAGGACCCAAACTTTCCCTGTTCAGACAGAGAACAGCTGCCACGTCCCAGCCTGCATTTTCAGCCTGTAGTCTGAGAGACACACACAAATACATACACATTAGCACACATATTATTTCGACTTACTTGCAAAACTGTTTGCAGTAATACCTGTAACAACACTTTTTTGATGTATGTCTGACCTGTGCTTGTGTATGTGTGCCTGCATGCGGGCCTGTAAAGGCAGGGTGGAGAGTGGGTCTCGCTCATAGCCTTGGTGCGGATAAGCGTCTGGCTCCCACAGCTCACCATAAAAGTGTTGATCCAACTCTCTTCTTCGGCCAGGGGGCAGCGGCAAGTGGTCACCATCTGTCGAGTAACTCTCAATGCCGGTGGGAAGGATAAAATTCTCATCTGACAGCAGATCTCTGTCCGTATCCACCTGAGGAGGAAGGGGAATTACTTGATCTGTTTCGGGTTAAGTCACAAAGCTCACATAGTTCCTTATAGAAGTACTTTACCTCAGAGTCTGTCCTGGCTTCTGTATGTGGACCACTAGTAGGAGGCTGGTAAGGAGAAGAGGAGCAGAGAGCTCAATTAAGAGTCTTTTGCAAATGTATACATATTTAGTGACATAATTTACTAAATTTGTTTGTGGCTAGTATGAAGACTTGCTCACAAAATGCAGCTATGAGAAAAATGAATCAGTGGAGCATTAAAAAAGCAACAAATACAATGATTCAGTGTCTTATAGAGATGGTGTGAGGCAGTATAACGTTTTACATATTCTTGACTGATTCAAACATTGTTGAGACTGGGATCTCAACAATTATTTAAAAACAATAAGACATGACATTTTAAACCAAACACATTTATGAAAATGAGATGTTTTAGCCTGGCATACCTATTGACCTGTGGGTGAGACAGTGGTCAGCATGTACCTGAGTCAGGGAATCGGTGGTGGCAGCTGGGTCCATGTAGGCAGCATATTCAGCAAGGTTCTTCAGGCTAAAGCCCCCTTCTACAGAGGTACAGAGCTTCAGCAGGCGCTCCCCGAGCCACAGACCCACATCCTTACACCCATCTGGATAACTAACCACACCTGGACCAAACCTCTGGTCAGCGTGGTACAAACCCTGAGAAGAGGGGATTGCTATTTACTGACATTTATAAACTAATATAAACCCACCCAAATGCCTGTCATCCATCCATCCAGTTTACCTGAAAGGTGACTCCATCAGGGAACAGTTGTTGTCCATACCCTTCCTTTCTGTTGAGGTAGAACTTGCCAGTGAACTTGTGGCCTGTAGGCCAGCAGTACAGTCCATCTCCATGCCTGTAGTCTTTGTAGAAAGAGCCCTCATAGTACTACATACAGGAGCAGACAGGTATATCAAATAGTGACTTGCTTTATTCAACTTCAGGAAAAACTGACTGGCTTTCTGCCATTCACACACGATATATCATACCAGAACAACATTACTATTATTGTCTATTTTTGCAAAAATATAATTTCTTAAACTGAACTCAGCTAAGCTAAGCTAGCTTAGCTAAGCTAGCTTAGCTGTGAAAAAGCTGTGAAAACAAGGCTCTTATGACATATTTTGCCTGATTCCTTTTTAAAAGTTCAAGGAAGGCATTCATTTATTCGTCATTCTACAACACAGGGCTGCACAACGAAATGAAAGTTGTTGTTTTATTCTTTATCCTGTTAATTTCACATTACCTCTCCACTTCTCCAGGTGTACCTTCCTTTGCCGTGTTTGAGTCCGTTCACAAATTCACCCTCATATCTGGATCCGTCGGGCCACTCCTGAACACCGAGTCCTTGTCGTCTCTCTTCACCGCTTTGTGCTCCTCTTTGGCCGTTGCTTTTCCTCCCTGCCCCCGTCTCTGCACCCCCTCGCCCCTGGCCTGCAGCAACACCTTTGCAGGTCGACAGCATTGTTAACCGAGGCGTACCCTTTCTGAAAACCATTCACCTGAATCCATTTGAATACAACAACAATTAGTTTAGAGTTGCCGTTACGGGAACGACTAACAAAGGTATTTAGAGGATACAACTTTAGCTGTCCGAAGTCAGATTTGAGTTTTGACTTTCTTGCAAGCGCCGGTTGTCATGACAACAGTAGAATCCTGTGCGGGTGGAGTAGCTCTCGCGCATGCGCAGATGAAAGACGGTGAAGAAAAGGAAGAGAACATTTTTAGTCTGAGTAAGTAAAGTAATACTATGGGTTTTTTTAGCTCAATTACTTAAGCATAAAGTTCCCTTTGTGGACCAATTAAAGCAACAAAAGCTCACCATACATGACAATTACAACCACTCCATTTTATCTCATAAATTGAACAAATTTCTCAATTTAGTAAAGATGAATCATTCATCAAAAATGCCAAACTTTAAAAAGGAGGAAATAAAAAAGTTTTATTAGCAATTTATTAATGGGTTGATTTGTGGACTATTAAAGCCCTTTTATTATAATATATTCAACTTACAATACATTTTTAATTCTACTCAGTTTACTAATTACTTAGTCTGAACAAACAAAGTCAAATTTCCTGAGCCAAATTAAACCGTAGGCCCAAATGAACCATATGCAATTTGTACCTCTTTGGGGATCCCTGACAGAAACAAGGTGCTTACAGATCGAAGGCAAAATGAGATAACTAAAGATAAATAGTAGGTCATGGTCAGAGAGCAGGGTTATCTTTGTTAAGTGTTAAGTGTTCCTCTATGTAGGGTCAGTGGAGCAGGACCACCCTTTGAGGCTGTGTGTGTGTGTGTGTGTTCAAATGTCACCTGACACTTTTTCCTGTAACTGACACTGCAAAAGTTGAGAAAGCCAATGTTGCAGACGTTAGGTGGTGGAGGATGACATCACATTCATCATTACAGCATTATTAGAGCTGTGTTGAAAACTAATTCTATTTAATTCTATTTCTAGAATCCTCCGATATGTCCAACCTCATATGAGTATTGTTAAGTGTCCAAGAAGAAGCTGAAATTGTCAACATGCATTAGTGAGGCTTTAAACATTGAATTCACTTGAATGTTGTTGTTTGGGATAACTGGATTTTTTTTTCCTAGTAGTAATAAATCAATAATCAATTTCAAATTCATGGAAAGTCTCTCGCTCACAGCTCCTTAATCACAGACTATTTAAAAAAAATGTTGGGTTACACTGACTCTGTTTGAACCTTTCCACCAATTTAATGCGCAGGTCAGATACGAATATAAAACCAGCCAGGACCAGGCAATAAAACAACAGGACTTTCATCTCTCTGACTTTATGTATTTACAGTTTTTAGGCTACACTACAGCATTGGTTCAAAAACATTTACTAAATATTACTGAACATATTCCTGACACACAGCCTCAGTGATTAATAATCATTTTATATTTATATAATACCAAATTAATTCTGGATTCAGAATAAAGTCTGTATTCAAATAACTTTGCTCTGTAAGTGTACACAATAATGAATTTAATGTGATTCTGATTCAAAGCTCACTGTTAAAGAGCCGCCCTGCTCTCTAGTTTAATCACATCTGCTCTCCTTCCCACAAACACGATACCCTCACAAGTATCATGTTTGTGTTTTGAGGAATCGCATGATTCTTCACATCATGATTTGTGTCCTGCCCTCTGCCCTCTAAAGCAGTTTTTGCTGATTTAACTACCGCTACATTCCCAATTTGTCAAACTTTAAACACATTAACACTCTATAATTATTTTAACACATCACACACTATTACAAACAGGTCAAATCAGTTTTACTTGACTTGTTCTTCTAACCCCATGAAATGCCTCCCTTAACACATCCAAGCTGGGAGATCTGAGGACAAGCTTTTTTAAAGTTAAATAAAGCCTTAAATTCATTCCTCACCTTCCTTTTGTTGCTATTCAGTTACACCAGAAGTTGGAGTAAAACATCCCTCCATTCATTTCCTATAAATCCAGTCTACTGTATAGTGTTTGTTCCATTGACTTACAGTACAAAGCCTCCCCACCACTTGAAGATTCAACACCTCTCACGTTTCCTCTTTTCAAAAAACACAGAAATGTACACTTTTCTGCATCGTGTACAGTCTTGAATATGTAAACAATCTAAATGCCATGTGACTAAAAGCATAATGCACATAGGATTTGATCTATAACATTACAGAAGCCTCATATCTTTGGTTCGCCCATTGTCTGTTCAGCAGCATGTTCATTGGACACCGGCTGCTCCTGTGGACTTGTCTAGTGAATATGTGGTTTTCTGTTTATAAAAGGACTAATTATCCCATAGGTTATAAATACTACACTTCTGCTGTTTTGATGGAGCAGGGTAATTGAGTGCTTTCAACACCATTCTTTCAACAGATTATTCACCCTATGCAGAGATATTACAAACATTTGTATTGCAGAGTTCTTAGTGTATAGTTGACTTCGGGTCAAAGCAAGTTGAATATCTAGAATTGGGTTTTAATTAAGGTTCTCTGAAGTTCACCTTGCTCACCCAGGTACTTTAGTAATTTTCTTACATTGTTTTGTTTACTGCATTTTCACAAAAATCTATATTTCCACAAGGCGATATTAACTATAAGTGTAATTGGAATTCAGATATTTGAACCACTTAATCCATTTATTAGTCAGTTCAAGAAAAACGTAAATGGTCTATGTTAAAAACACTCACATTAAGTGTTATAAACAGTAGTGACCGAAAAAGTCAGAATGACATAGCAGGGACTCAGTGCTTACATACAGTATATACATTAGCTTTGCACTACTTTCCATCACCATTCTGTCTTTGAAAGTTTCTCAGAAGTCTTTCAACATGTAACATAACCAGTATTTTCTTTTATGGACAAAGGCAAACACAGATAGGCAGTTTTGACAATTTGTACTTAAAATGCTGATAGAATGATGTCAGTTCACTTTTAATATGATCTATATCATCAAATCACAATTATCAAAGTATAAATGCCTTAAGCAGGCCTTATTCTTTGTTCTTCAAGAAGAAAATATGCTTCCTAAAATGACCAAGTTAAAAGAGAATTTGCCCTCATACCTACTGTAAATGTGCACCGGGGTTGAAAAGAGTATTAAAACATAAAGATTAAGTATTAGGTAAATTCCCTTCAGTTGTCCATTTAAGAAGTTGAGTTGAGTGTACTGTGCTGAGTGATACGAGACATAGGAAGGCAGGGGAGGTGTTAGCTGGAGGGTCAGACTTCTCAGGCGTTGCTCCTTTCGTCTATTGTAAAAGTCTCGATGGGGCCTTTGCTCAGAGCCTTGATGTCATCCAGGAGACTGGTTGGGGTCAAAATGTGAGAAGACCCTGTAATCAAAAGTAATGAAGAACCATTAGGTCCAAAATTAGAGCATGAAACCCTTTCACAATTCTGACTGGCTCCAGCAGGTGGAGTAAAACAGCTGGAAATAAAAACAGACCGTGGCTGTTAGTTAACAATTCAGTGGGTGTTTTCCACTCTATCAAATCCACCTTTAGTTTATTTGAATGGCCACAACATCCACCCAAGCCACAAGACACCCACTGGATTTAATAAGAATTACAGAAATGTTCTTCAGGAAAGTCAAAGTGCTGAAAGATGCAAGTATATGCCCAGAGAAAGAGGTGATTTAACCCATCATGTGTGTAATCTTGTATTAATGCTCACCTATGATGACCTCGCAGGATTTTACTGCATGGGTGACCTCATAGGCAGAACGCATCTCAGAGAAGCTGATTCCTCCGAGAACAAAGATGATGAGGCGTGAGCCGGTCCGGCGGTCGTCCTGAGCGCTGGCTTTGTGCTTCTGACGGGCACTGGGGAGCAGACAATGGACAACAGAAATATACCGAGACAAAATTTAAAAGATAGAGTGGGTGCTGTATCTCCAGCTTATCTCCAAATTATGGAAAGAAACAGCAAAATCAACATCCTGGCTAGAAAGATGGGGAGAGGGTGATGGGTAGATACTCCAACCTAACTCTAGATTCCAAAAACAGACCCAATTCAAACAATCCCTTAAAAAAACACCACATCAGGTGGAGCTGAAAGTAGTAGCACAAAATTATCACTGGGGCATGCCATCACCCTCTTACTGTCTGCATTTGTCTGTAAAAGCAAATTGGAACTGTCTGTGTAAAAACATGTCCCTAAGATTGTTTTATCATGGATTTTCTTCAGGTGAAAGTTAAAAGACAGTATAAAGAAATATATATTGTATTTCATTTTATATTTTAAGTACTGTTCCAAAAAAAAACCAAAAAAAAAAACCCATCATATGTAACACTTGGGAACAAAGCAGAAGTGTTGGCTATCACATTGGGATCAACCCTAAAAACGCCTGATCAGAGCATCTCTAGCAGAATTTATAATTACTTCTAATTATTTCCAGAACCTATTGACCCAGTTCTAGTGTGATGACTGAAAACCTAGTGTACCTGACAGCCCCGGAGCCATTCCAGGCAGCAGACTCAGACTGATGCGGCCATTCTCTGGCGTCCAGTTTGTTCTCCACGGCATCCTGAAAGTAACAGATTTTTATTTTATCTGTCAACGTAGAAGTTCAAAGGTGGTCCAAAAGAGACCAAATCTCTTAGCAAATATCATAGATTTGAATATTTACTTTTGTTTGTACTTAATGCGAGGTATCCTATGCAATATCAAGGTATTTATAAAAGACTAAATTGACAGTTTTGGAGTTCAACAGCTCAGTGGTCACCTCCCTAAAGTTCAGCAAATAGTTCTGTCTGTCCAACATGTGAACACTTAACAGCAGGTTTCGAACATAAGTTTTGATTGTTACATTTGGAACACAAGTTTGGCTTTTCACTTTCATGATGTAAAACATGGAAGCAGCAGATCCCTCTGTTACCAAGAACCCAACTCCAAAAGTAGGTGTAATCTTGGAACTGTGGAGAAAGCATATAACCACATGATCATTTCTGCTGTTAACTACAAGACGTATCAGGGGAAGTCAAAACTTCACAGCTTAAGATGGAGAAACAATCTGATGTCAAGCACTTCTCAGGCTCACAGACTTTAAATTTTGATTGTGGTTCTAAACTGATCAGGCTCATGAGCTAGGCTAGAGCTTTTCACTAAAAAATAAACATTTTTTAAAAAGGAGCAGATTGGTTTCAACTGCTTTCAACTAGATTTTATGCTGCCACACATCAAAGACTAGTCTGTTTCCTGCTGCAAGAGCCAACTATTCGACACGGTTTACAGGAAACCAGTTGCTCAGGTGGTGAACACTGCTCGGAAATGTCTTTTCAGGTAAAAACAGGAAAAGGAAGTGAAAATGAGAAGAAGACACAAAAGACCGTATTATGTTACAGAGCAGATCGATCTATTTTTAAAATCTAACTTAACCTGTTTTCTAACATTAAAATTTCAGTACATACAAATCTCATTTGCAAAGAAATTGCAACAATGAGCCCTACAAACTGGTCAGTGGCAGCCACAGACTTATGATTTTGCTTCTAAAAAGACAATCTCAACCTTCTTTGGGGCCAAGAGTCTCCTCTTGCATGTTCAACAGGTATCATTTGATACCAACATGTGGAATTGCACTTCTAGGGAATTACAGAACTGAGATTCAGTCATCAGGTCACATTTTAGAAATAACCTTATTAACTCTGCTTCTCAGTCCATGTCCAAGAATTGGACTCAACAGCCTCAAAGCTGGTATATTATTTCTTCCATGTTTTATGACTTACAGCTCAAATAACTTACCAGACTCAAAACAAACAGCCACATGAAAACTCAATCACAAGACAGAGAGGAAAGGTGAATTACAGTACTGTGTACACGATATGTCTATTTTTACAGTACAAACTTTAACAAGGCAGCAGGTGACGGTGACATCCTACCTCTGTTTTAACAGGAAACATAATATCGACATAATATAATAACCTCTTATATGGAACAACTTTAACATACAATAAAATCATTTGAGGATCAGTACATCCTCAAATGAGGGATGTTGCCGAAACAGAAGGATCATCCCCAGGGATCAAAACACAAGTGGTGCATTATAGTGCCTTATAGATGCAAAGATTGTCTTTTACAAATGGATGAGGCAGTACAGAACAACACAAACACATATGTGACACTACCTATCAGATGACCTGAATCTGATAGCCTATTTTTGTTGTGCTTTCTGCTTTTCTGTTCATCATTTTTCTCACAAATGCCATTCAAAGGGGGACTGATGTAGCACAGTCGCCTAGATCGAGCTACATGTTGAGATTTGTAAGACATAACTTAATGCCGGAACTTTTTTTTCCTCCCTATCTGACATCCTATCTATACCCTCTTTAAACTGCTGCTTCCTAGCTTCACCCACATCCTTTTCTCTGGACTCATGCTACTTAATTCATTATGGTATCCATTTTTGCTGTATTTACAAAGTACATTGGATAAAATAAAGATGTAAATGCTACATGATCGTGTAGAAATGAAAGGAGCTGACAGAAGACATTATACAATATGGTAACCTCCTCTCACTGACCTCCATCACATCTTTTATGACAGGAGTCCATCTGGAAAGGTTGTACGTCTCCTCCTGGGAACGATCCCGTCTGGCTGGTTTGCGAGAGAAGAAACTAGGCTACAAACAAAAGTACAAGAAACAAGAAGCAGGATTCAATTGAGACTGAATGACAGAACTGAATAGATGAACAAGACGAGAACAAGATGACACACATGAATAAAAAAATACTCTGAATGAACCATGGTGAAAGTTCCAGCCACCAGCTAGAACTTATCATCGCTGGTAGTTCTAAACCATGGGTACGGTACACTCATCTACAATCAATCAATCTTTCCCTCTTTTTTTCTCTTCTCCACTTACCGATGTGATGATAGGGACCCCTAGTTCTTTCCAGTTCAGGATAAACTCTCGTTCGTCCTCGATCTTTACATGCTGGATGAGTTTGCTTAAGTTCTCGTCTGTCGTTCCTGTTTACACACACCAAACAAACCAGTGTGAAAAGCTGATGATAGTATAGCGGGGCTGCATCCTCTTAGTCAAATGAGGAAGGTTTTAGGTCCATTTTAGGGTCTTTTTTGGGGGAAATTATCTATTAACTGGAATATGATATCCACATCCCTGGCATCACCACAGTATTGACGAATATGCTGTGGTGCATTTGTGTGTATATTTGTGTAATGTGGTCTAATAAATAGTGGAAAAACATTCTGGCAGACTAAACAGTCCTGGCTGAGTAATTCTCGACTTTATATTGTTCTTTAAATGTCTCTCGTCACCCTGATAGCCTGCATGCTGAAAGATCCCTGGAAATAAATGGCTACAAAGCAAGAATGCTAATGAACAGATAGTGAAAGGAGACCAGTGTGCTGCAGGAGAAGATGGGTGTACCATTGAGGCTGAAGATGTAGAGCAGCACAGCTCTGATCTTGTCATGGGTGCTGTATGGGTGGAGCAGCACCGGCAGCAGAGTCCTCATGGGATCTTTCACCTTCGTCCCGTCCATGTCTGACCCCACAGCAAGGTCCTACACAGAGAACAACCATTTTTTTAAATCTTTCGTTCAGGCTGGGAATATTGTGAATGTTTGTATTCATAAAGCTCCACATATCTGACATCTGGAAGCTGACCAGTACAACTAACACACTTCTACTGAGTCTCTACTTAGGAGGTGGTCAGAGGTCAGATTTGGCTACAGAAAAGTACTCATAGGGAGTCAGTGTCTTGCTCAAGGACACTTCATAAGGGCAGATGCTTGCGGTCATGAGGCTTTCTACCTGGTAAATGTTATCCCTACTCACTAAACAACATCCCACCAACTGACTTGGTCAAGCAAGGTTGAGTGGTAAAAATGTTCCATCAAAATAGATGACGGAGCACACAGACCTGTTCAGCTTTGCAGAGTTTCTCCACGTTGTTTGAGTAATGTTGCATGCAGTCCTCGGCCAACTGCAGATGTACAGTTTTCTAGAATTCAGATGGAGAGAAAAGATGAACAGAACAATGTATACGTATTGTTACTGGTGTTTCAAAATAATTTCCTTTAATGAAAGAAAGATATTTATCATGGAGGCCAGAAATGATGGCCTTCCATTCTGTTTTGCCACTAAAAACATGATGAAGTCAACCCCACATGACACCAGGCTTTGGAGACACCACACCCAACCACAACATAATGATCACGTAGCTCTATAATTACTGGTAGGAAGAAATTCTGTTGAAAATCTCAAACTCAAGTGGAATAGATAACTTTAAGGTCAGGCCAAACAGAGATACCACTCCAAAAGCAATGTAATCATACTGGTACACCATACCTCAATCAGATGTTTACGAAATGAGGGCATCTTCTTCATCATTTGGGCCAAATTGTTAATTGTGATCTGAAAAAAAAAAAAAGTTTGCTCAAGATATGTATTTGAGTTTCAAGCTCACAGCTCAAGAGAAACCAAAGCACTGTACCTTCCCATCTGGCTGTTTCTTGCTAGCAGATATTTCCTTTACCATCTTGGGGATTTCTCTATTTAAATAAAAATGGGGTTAGGGTTGGAGTGAGGACGACAGGAATGGGACATCTCCATCCTTTAGATATTGCACACTTACTCTGAGACCTCAGCGATGTGCTTGTGCCTCAGCTTAACCCAGAGCATGTCCTCATCATTCAGCAGGGCCTGCTTCTCTGAGCCATCTTTAGACTTGTACCTGGCCACAAAAATAACCAGATATTTTGTTTCAGCTAGAAATGTATTGTCAACATTTTCAAAATAGCTTGTCTGCCATATGAGCATGGCGATATGGTGCAGTAAGCATATTATGTATGTGTGAATACAGTGAGATACAGTACGAAAAGCTTGTATTACTTGTAGGTGTCGTTCTGGATATCAATGAGGTCGTAAACCATGGCTTGGTAGGTCAGCTCATGCAGGATGGGGGTGACGGGGTCAAAACCTCTCTCCACTATCAGCAGCTGGGCCTGGGTCTTTCCCTTGTGACAGGGGGGAAATACACAGATAAATATAACACTGCATTTAAAAAAAACAAGGGTTACTGTTCGACAGTGACATTTAGCCTTTTTCCTCGCTTTCTGTGATACCGAGCAACCACTGCAAACCTCGCAAATTTCTGGTGAAGGGCAACATGAAATCAATCTGCTTAAGGCAAAGGAGGGAATATCTTTTTTACGTGATGCCTTGTGTTAAGCTGTCAGTGGAAAATAATACTGTATTTTCAGGTTTCCATTTAGTCCCTGGGCTAAGATCTTGTTTGTTCTTAACATTCCTTGTTCAGCAGGTGTCTCACCTTTTTCTGGCCGCTGTCATCCAGATCGTAGTGTCTGACCAGCTTGTTGTCCACCAGCTCTGCAAGGGTCTTGGCGTTCTCCATGTCGCCATCTCTAGTTATGATATAAATAGTTTTCCATGAGTTATCACAGTCAAGTTAATAAGCATCAAGGTTGCACTGATACCTATATTAGTTAATCCAGCAGATAGTACACTGAAGCAGTGCACTGGTTTCAGCCACTTTAAAATCACCCCAATCGAGCCTTTTTTTGGTTTGTAAGATCTAACTGTTCCTTTTTTATAAGTATATGTTGTATGTATATTGTATTTCAGCGCGATTTATTTTTTTGCCACAGTTGTGTAACGTATTCTGTGGTCTCAGTTAAAGCTTTTCTCACAAAAGGTCTCACTCTGCTTGGGGGCTGAGGTGTGTTGTAAGCTGAGAAACAAATCTTGTCTGGCTTACTTCTTGTATCTGACCCCTGGGTACTCGTCCAACGTGGCACAGAGCGTGACAAGCTGGTCTGCGAGTTTCTCCAGTGTCCTCTTTTTGTCCTGACTGTTGGGACTGTAGATGCTTTGGAAAGCCCCCGGATTATCACATGTGAACACCTGAAAAGTATTCAACACGACAGTGTAAACAAGACTACAGTTGAAGTGAACAATTTGCATGTAATCCTATAATAAAGCAGCAAGTGGATCTTTTTGGGTCTCTAATAATTGTCCTGACTCCAGAAGAACTCTAATTTACTTAGTAAAATTTTAAAAAACAACTGAGAATCTTAAAACCTTTTTGTTTTTTCTAAATACAGAGAACAACCAGTTACGGCTCCCAAGCCAGTAGGATAATACAAAGTTTGTAAACTCATTACATCATAGCTTAAAGCAGCCAACACCCATTAAAGATTGACTCAAAACACTGCAAATCTCTTCCTCCCAGTAGCAACATGACATTGAGCAAACTAAAACAAGTGAAATTTCCCTCAGTTAACCAGCAACAGTCTGAATTAAAAAGAGGAAATGGATCATTAAAAAAAGAAGCTAAAAGAACACACTAGTCTGCAAACACTCACTTGTGCCTCTTGTGGCATGAAGCACATGTTTATTTCCTTACAGACTCGTATGTACTTTGCACAGTTCAGCTTCATATTGTTGAACAGGTCATCTGGACAGTCTGTGGGACCAAAAAGCTTTTAGTTTGTACGTTATCCGTTAAAAAAAAATCATCAAAACAAGATTTTGATCATGTTGGATAAAACGTTTGTTTTGCTACTGTAGTAGATTAAAGTAGGGATTTATAAGTTACTTACAGTCAGTGAAATAAACATATGCTGCTTTATATTTGGGTTTGGGCTTGAAGTCATCGATAAAGGCACCCACGCACTATGAAATGAAGTGAAATTTAAGAATGAAAACTAATTTTGCAGAAATTAAAATCCAAATGCAATATGATCATTACAGGGTTAAAATAGCAAACCTTAGCAGTTGCTGACATGAAGTAGATGGCCTTCATTTCTGGAACAGGCTCTCTGATTTTGTACAGGTCCTCCACAACTAAAAAAAACAAAATATAGTGAGTATCTATTGGCATCCACATACAGACTTTGGTTAGTTCGGTCTATTACCAGTATTATGCAAAAAGAAGTGTTTCACTGTAATGGAAACATAGCCTACTTGTTATTTTTTCTGACATCAGATCGGACATTTTGCAGCATGATGAGAGGAGCTTGGTGGTGAAGGGGTCCAGAATCAATATCTGTGAAGAAGATCAATCAGCAGTGGTCTGTCAAATGATGTATCACAGTGTAATATGCTGCTAGGGTGTGCAGCCCCACATGAAAAGTGTTAGCACTGCCAAAATGAGAAATTATAATTCTTTTTTTGAGTCACACTGCATAAGTTGAATCAGTCATATAAAAGTTGGATCTGTAAAGAGAAGGTGGTCAGTTCATGCAATTACAGTTGAGTACATGGAAGGTTGTCCTACCTTCCATACTTCCGATTTCCTGCAGTCTGCAATAATTGTATCTTTTATTCCTGTTAGAGACACAGAACATGGCCCATGAAAAACAACATGAAAAACATGACTGAATCCAGAGGAGGAGCTGCAGCTTGGTTCTAGTGCTGAAACACTCAGGTTGGACAGAAAATCAAGTGACTTCAACAATCCATTAGTTACATTACAAGTCACTGATCAAGTGAAAATACATGTATTAGGCTGGTTACAGCCTTATGTATATACTTGTTTGCTGCTGTGATGGGTATTTGTCATATTTTTTGGTATTTTACCACTAAATAATTAGTGAAAAAATTATGAATAATCAATTCACAGCTTTCAGCAACAGTTTTTTCAGACTTATATGCCAGCCATATTAAGATGTATTTGTTTGTGTGTGTGTGTGTGTAGTTTGACAAACGCCATTCTGATTACACTCTCCGGTTCATGAAATAAAAGAGTGTAAAAATGAAGGCAGTTGAAGTGTCTGTCTCTTCATTGATGTACACCTGACTAAAACAGACGCAGTGTGAACGTTATGTTTTCCCTTATTTCAGTCATTTCTGTGACATAACCTAACCAGCGCTACGGGAAACACAAACGTTCTTCGGCGGGGAGACAGACTTCGACTCAAGGCATTTTTGAACAGTTGACGTTAGGTTTGTGTCAGTTAACGATAGCTAGCTGAACTTATTTTGAACAGTGTTGTGTTGACGTTAGCCTTCAAGATATGAGGTGGGGCTCCAGACGATAGAAAGCGACCTCACTCCGACTACTCTCTCCAAAAGTGGACTAAGATTTAAGAGTCAACGACAGTAAAGTTATGATAAACGACAGCGCCAAGTGTTAACCCAAGTGTCCAAGTTTGTAAACTTCCGTTGCGATAAACGGAGGAATGAAACGTTCACGGTCAGCCCAAAACAGAACAGAAACAGTTAATATAAACAGCACGTAGTTATAATCCCTTTATGTAATGGAAACGTTATGAAAGTGGTACGCTGTTTTACATATACAACAAACACTCTCCTATTGGAATTAACTTACTTTTCCAAACTATTCTTTTCAGCCCGTGATCTGAGCCCGCTGCCATCTTGCTTTTTTTTCCCCCTCTGCGCCTCTTCCTGTCCCGTGTGGCCTCGCTTTCTGACGTCATATGCATCGACAAGTGTGCGACGTAGCGCTACTGTAGTTTTAAAAAAAAAAATGCATTTATTTATTTAAATTCTTTTTTTTAATTGAAGTTGATCGTATTAGTAATAAAGTATTTGTGGTGCAATGACCAAACTTTTATCCAAGGAATATTTTTAGCAAATCATTATACTCCAATATGTAATGACATAAGGTTTTGTGACAACCTCACCCTGCTACTGTAGTAGTACTATAGTCACAGAATAAAACTCCAGTGTTTAGCGTTATTTACCCATCTGACAGCTTATCTATCTATCTGTCTATCTATCTATATATTTTGATTTAAATCAAAATTATGAGTTGACTTACTCAAACATGTCAAGTCAAACATGAGATAATTAAACATCTGACTTACTAAATCAAAATTATGAAATATTAAGTCAAAATCATGATGGTTTTGAGTTTGACTTACTATCTCAACTTATTTAGTAAGCTAAGTCAAAATGTTTGACTTAATATCTAAATTTTGACTTACATAATTTTGAGTACCTTCATTCCAAACATTTACCCTATTTTTTTCTTTCCTGGCAGAAATAGGCTTCTACAATGATGAAAACTAATTAGAAATTTAGAAAATGCATTTATACCTTTCACAGCTCAGTGTAAAAGGGAGTGATTTAAGGCCTTTGGCTAGAGGAATCCAATCCCTCTACCAAACCCTTGTACATGCCACATTTTGTGGTATCTTGGCTACATCCTTGAATATAGAATATCATGCCTATAGCTATAAAGGTGTTTCCATCTCATGTTACCCAACCTGCACCTGCCCCAAGGTGCATCTCTCTGCTTTGCTATGACTGGACGTTTGCCTCCATTGGGAGGGGCCAGATGCAGGTATTTCAACCAGCACAGGCACCAGATATGTTTAAGAAAAGGTAAAACAGTTACAGTTACAAATCTAACTTTTTATCTATCTTTAAGAGACAGACGTGAAGAATGGGCGCTATGAAGTGGCTGGTGATTTTTGTCTTGCTGGGCATGTGCTCACAGGTACAGTACTAGAATAGCATTTGTTCTAATAAATAGCTTATTTTAAATTCAGGGACAAAAGTTTGCTGAGAAAAATAGGGAGCACAATGCATGGAAAACTAACCTTAAAAGTAGTTAGTAGTAAGTCCAATTTTATACAACTGTTGTTAATAATATTTTCTTATCTAAATTTGCAGGCTGCAGCCCAATCAGGTACTGTATGTTCTCTTTTACCATATATTCCACTGTAGATGTTTTTATCACTGTCATATATCAGAATGAAGGGGCAGAAAAACCTTGATTATGTTATACATTTATGTGTAAAAGAAACCATGTCTCAGGGTGATAAACCAGTGCTACAATGATCTCTGCTTTCATCTCTCTCATCAGCTATCCAAGTATCCGTGTTCTCAGTAACATCCAAGGCCGTGACTATCAGATGGACCAGGTACTCCGGAGCCAGCTCATACAAGATCACTGTTGCCCCCAAATGCACACCAAACAACATTGTTGCTTTTGCCACGTTTGGTGCAAACACAGTGTTGGGCTCTGTCAACGCTCTGTCTCCAAACACCATGTTTACATTCACACTTGAAGCTCTGGATAATTCCCAAGGGACACTGAGCACTGTAACTTTTAATGCATCCACAGGTGAGGTACACTTCTGTCCATACCCGTATTGTTTAAGCACTTAATAACACAATATTCTATTTAGTGATTAATTGTTGTTTAATTTTCCATTTAAAAACAAAACACACATTGTATGTGTCTGACTTTGTCTGAAAATACTTTTTAAATACAGTTTTATGCAAAAATGTAATGCTAATATAAATACACCTATATGTTACTTTGATGATGGGCTGCTGCCGATGTACATTGAGCAGAGGACAACAGTTACATTTTACAACATGTGTTCCTCTTCTTGGATGCTGTCTCTGATCTAAACTGATTGTGACTATTTTAGCCCCTGATATAATGGATCCCATCCAGACAATGAAGCCGAAGGATAGCACAACCTTGGTGGCGTGCTTCAACTTGATGAACGGGGCGACTGATTACATCATACGAGTCCAGAACGCCAATGGCTTCTTCAGAGAAGACACAGTGTCCTCCTCCCCCGCTAAGATTAAGTCCCTCACACCATACACTGAGTACACGCTCAGCATCATGGCTGCAAACAGCCAAGGCCGCAGCCAGCCGTCTCTTCCTGTGACTGCAAAGACAGGTACTGTTGTTTGTCACATTGTCTTTATTTGTGTGCAGAATGTTAGATTTTCACATGTTTCCACTTCCACAGCTGGGAAGCAAAACCTCATAAATATATAAAAATGGAAAAAATAACACCCAAGGGCTGGCTTATGTGTAGAGATGAGTCACACATTCTTTGAGAGACACTGAGTACTTTTCTCATCAATCCCCATGCCCTGCAGAAGTCACCTGATCTGCCTCATTGTCCCACAGCAGAGCCACTATACTATATACAGTACTGTGAGTGAATGTATACACATATCATCTTCACTCAGATCCAGGTTTGTCTTACTCAATAAATGCATCAGGACCCAATAAATAAATGCATTGTGTCAAACACAATGAGTTGACCTGATCCTGAGAACATAGCTGTCACCTCTCACCTTCACTCCCACCCCGGGGGGGACAATCTGATCCATATGAGCCAAAAAAATGTGCAACAAGCAGTTTCACCATCTTTTGTTTACTGTTTGCCATTATTAATCTCCGATTTCATTTTGTTTCACAAACGTAGGCAACTTTATATGTTAGATTAAAATTAACTATGATATATATTAATTTATTCATATATCCTTACATATAATCCTGGCCTAATGACTAAAAAACAAAAAAAAACTTTAAGTTCACACATCTGAGGTCAGAAAACACTCTTTTTGTGGCAACTAATGCTGTACATCATATTCATTACTGGTGGTATCTGTGACTACTGAAAATAACTATACTTGAGACCAGTGACTTGAGTCAGACTTAAATCACAAAAATGAGGACTTGAGACTTGACTTGGGCTTAAATACTGTGAGGCTTGATTTACTTGAAACATGATTCACTAAAGACTCAAAGCCCCTGAAAGCTTGTATAACTAATTGCAATTTGCCTATAAAGACTTTTAACCTGACTTGCCCTCAAGGACATGAGACTTGACCTGGACTTGCCCTAAACCAAAAGACTTAAAAATGAAACACTTAAGTGACATTGTGTTTGTGTTCACTGGGCAAAAAGCCAAGTCAGGCAGATAATTTTGGATGGAATCCAGTGGAGTTACATATGCAAGAACTATTAAAATTCTCTATTTCTTGGAACAATTGTGCTCCTACCTGGCCTGTAAATAGTGGGCTAGTACAGTCTTCATCCCTCAAAACATCTCATACATGTAAAACTTGTCAAACTTTCTTCTCCTCCACAGTTTTGCCTCCTCCTCAGCTCTCCACCTCCTCTCCCAGCAATGACAGCATCACTGTTACCTGGGCCCCCATTGCTCACGCTGTCCAGTACAGCCTTTCCATAAGCAAGTTTGGCTCAAACACCAACATGAAGTACAACACCTCCAACACCAACCTGACCATCTCTGGCCTGGATGCTGGCTCACTCTACGTCATCAAGGGTTTGGCCTGGGACCTCGAGGGCCGACAGGGAGAGCGCAGTTTGTACATCAACCAGACAACACGTAAGGAAGCACTGAGGCACTTCTCTGTGTGTTTTTACAGTCTGTGAACTGCTGTGCACATCAGATCACATATAACAGGAGACACACACACTAGCTCCCATAACTATTAGTCCATGTGCCTTTATAATAATATGTGAGAAATATTAAATGACTAACTAACTAAAAATAATAATTAGGCCTACAATTTTGCACAAACTCCATCACAGCTACGTATCAGAGAACTCCTATTTGTGTGATATTGGGTTTAATAAGCGTTAAGTGTGTCAGGTGCTGTAAAAACTATTTTGCTCTAGCTGTCTACCTGTACAGTTAGACAGACACACTTTCCCACTTCCAAATCTTACCCTATCCTCATCTAGCTTCACTGAAACTCTCAATACATTTAGTTTAAAGTTATTTCTTGCTACTTGCCTCAACTTATTTCAAGGTTAAGGGGTTCATGTTTGAGGGAAACATGTATGTATAAACATACATGGATGTGTCACATATACTGTATATATCTACATGTATTCATGTAGGTACCAACATCTCATATACAATATATTTCCAGAAAATTCATACATTTTCAAGGAAATTTCAGATTTCTCTCGAGTAACTAAATCTAAAATATGATGTTCTGGGGTCTTTATTGCGTTTAACCTCACACGGAGAGCTCTTGTTGGCTGCTATCTCTGTATTGCCAAGAGCCATTCTTTTATTGAAAAAGAATGTGGTGGTTTCCAGTGGCAGACCACCATCCTGTTAGCTAAAGTGAGACCATTTAGAAGTGGATGTCTGCAGAGAACAGCAGAAACACTTACTCAGAAACATTCAACCTCTGGACAGTCCCAAACCTAGAAAAAGACCTAAGTCAGGGCCTCCAGTCAGTGAATATTATTAGGCATTAAAGCCAGCCTATTTAAAGTGAAATCATATAAATATATGATTTCACTTTAAATAGGCTGGCTTTAAATCATATAAATATATGATTTCACTTTAAATAGGCTGGCTTTAAATCATATAAATATATGATTTCAATACAAAGGAGCATTGATATATTTTTCCTGCTTTATCATGGGAAGTAGCCTATGAGCTTTGAAGCACTCACTGAAAGTGTTAAAAAAATTATTTAAACCTTTTACCTAAGTAATATAGGAAAAATACTCCATTACAAGTAAAAGCTTTACTTAAAGCCCCTTTGTGTCTGATTTGAAAATGTCTAACTTTGGCAACTCCTAGTGGTTGTATTAAAATAGACACATCAGGACATTAAGCATGAATTGACTGATAGCAACATGTAGGTTGCTCCAGTTTTCACCAGCACTGTCTCAATTTTCTACAAAGACGTGCCATCCGAGCAAAGATGCTAAAGATGCTACAATTACATTTACGCATAGGGGCTTAAAGTAAAAGTAAACAAATATTTGCAGTAAAATGCACCTAAGAATAAGTAAGTACGGGTCTCTGTATTGGGAATTTTTATCAACTTATTGTCTATAACATCTTAATCTAAAAAGTAACTTGTATTTAGAGCCATCTGATAAATACAGTGGAGTTAAGAGCACAATATGTATGTGTTTTTATGTGCACTTTGATGCATCATTAGGTGTGTCTTTATGTTTTCTTGTTGCGTTTTAACAGGACCTCCAACACCAACTTCAGTCAATGTCTCTGTGGTGAAGAGTAATCATGTGGCCGGACTCTTGGTGTCCTGGGAACTCAATCAGGAGGTCTATGGATCCATCCAGTACTACGTGAGGAGTGACCAGAACCTCACGTGTGGCTCCACATCCAGCTCCTGCAGCCTGTCGGCAGTGGGCTGTGGAGAGGTGCACACTATACAGGTCACCGCCTCGAACGAGGCCGGGCCCAGCTACCCATCCAGCCCCGTGGTATTCATCACCTGTGAGTAGTAGAGATTTGGTTTGGATCGGATCCACACAGTTATATATCGACTAATATTGTTTGTTTGTTTTACTTTTTTCCCGAAATTGACTTTAGTACTACACAGATCTAAGTGGGAAATGATAGAGACAACAAACACAGCAGAAATGCGTAGTTTCTAATAGAAAGGTTTGTATTAGACCATTATGGGCATCAATGAGCAGACCCTTTTAATGAAAATATATTCAATTTAATGAAGATTTACTGTATTTTAGCATCAATTTGATGATTTTGATTTGACTTTGATTTGTCAGATATTTTCATTCATTAGTCGAGAACTTTCCCATCTGGTTATTTTCTCTATAAATTACCAGATATTTTACTAGATACTATTGTGATATAAAATTAAATATATCATGATATAAGATTTTAGCCATAACGCCTACACCTATTTCCAAAAAAATCACATTTAGCATTTAATTGTAAAAACAATAGATATACCACAAGAACAGTCTTTCAGTTTTATGCAAAAATGTGTGTTTTAGAGTTCAGTGTGCCACTATGCCACTGTTAATATACACCACAAGAGTTAAAGGTACCCCGCAGAGTATTTGACCACTAGTAGCGCTATGGAGCAATGTTTTGACCAGTCTGTAAACTGGTTTACAACTGGTTTGTTTAACTGCATATCACCTGTGTCTTTCAGTGCCCTGTTGTCCAGAGGGTGTATCTGTCTCTGTGGTGAGCACTGACACTCTGGAGATCATGTGGAGGGCCTCTAGGGGAGCAGAGCTGTACAAAACTCGGGCAGCGGACAGTTCAGAGGTCATCCTGTGTAACGACACAGCACCGGTGTGTGCCCTCTCTGACCTCAGCTGCGACAGTTCCTACAGCGTGGTGGTGACACCCTGCAATGAAATCAGTGGATGTAACCATGCATGCAGCGCTCACACCAAAGACACAGGTAGAAAACTTCTATTCATATATGTATCCAGCAAATATCCAGATACATTTATCTTTCTTGTGCAGTTACAAACTAGATTTCACATAAAACTGATTTCAAAACAGCAGTAATATCTTGATCCGATTAGACTGAAACTCCTCATGAACTACTACAATACAAACACTTTTTGTGGTATGACTTGATTTATTTATATAACATATTCAAATAAGGTAAGAGTTCAATACAAAAGCACAAAAACCTTTTTCTTCATGTTAAAAGGATTAGTAAAAACTTTTGACTGAACAACTCACAAAATACTTTATACCGGAATAAGGCAAAAAAAAAGGTGTTTCTAATATTTTGTCTACCTCATTTACATGAATTAAGATTGTACAGGTTTACCTAATTAAGTGGCCAGTGAGTGTATAATGACCTTTGTAGAAAGCATGGATAGTAAAAGCTTTTAACGACTGTATGATTGATGTATTGCCTCCTCAAATGACCAGAAATTATTAGTTTTAAACAACTGTCTATAATTGCTTTGGATGATTGTTTATCTAATGAAACTACACTGTTTGTAAGAAAAACATGCTAAAATATCTCTAAATTGAGTCATTATTTTCTCTTCTGTTCCTGAAACATGTAGGTACTGTAGGACCCTCAAAGGTATAGGTACACACTCAGTAAATGCAGTCAACTTTTAATTCCTTCTTTCCTCCGTCCCCATCAGCTCCCTGCATGCCGATGAATCTGAGGCTCAGTCCGAAAAACTCCTCCTGCGTCGGTGTCAGCTGGACAGCAAACAACAGGGCTGCTAATTACACGGTGAGCGCGACGGGAGATGGCGGCAAACACACCTGCACCACCAGTGGAAACAGCTGTGACATCACTGACCTCCCCTGTGGCTCCACCTACAAAGTCAGCGTCATAGCAACCAGTGCAGCGGGACAGAGTTTATCCAGCTACTCTGACTCTCTGGAAACAGGTGAGTGTAGTCGAAAGGTTTGGATCGATCCGTTCAATACAAAAGGACAGAAAGGTGACAAGTGAAAGGAAAAACCAATATAAAGGCATATTAGTGATGTGTTGGGCCACCATTAGCCTCCAGAACAGATGCAGTGCTCCTTGGCATAGATTTTACAAGTCTGTGTAACTCTACTGAAGGGATGAACACCTTTCTTTCAAAGACGTTGGTCCAAAATCTCCAATAGGGGGTGGTAGAAGGTCTACCAGAAGATTCAGATCTTTAGGTAAAAGTAGCAATAAAAAATGTGAAATTTTTTTTTGGCATTTTAATTCATTGCTAAATTGCAAATAATTAATTGCAATTAATTAAAAGGGTAATGCTGTGATTTATTGTACTTCCATAAAGTTGAGAGACAGATGCAGATACAGATAGTAGCATTGTGTTCCACCACTGGCATCCACATACATCATCTTCTTTTACAGAACCCTGTTGCCCGGTGGATTTAACAGTGGATCAGGTGACTCAGGCAGTGACCAACGTCACATGGTCTCACGCCAAAGGGGCGCATTCGTTCATCACTTCCCTGACATCACCGCGTGGCCACGCCCGCTGCCACACCCAGGACTCCCACTGCCTCATGGGATGCATCACCTGTGGGACCAGCTACACCGTCACCATGGAGGCGTTCAGCTACAGCGGGCGCAAGTCCAACTGCACCTATCAGGGCTTCTCGTCCAGTGAGTGATGATGTTTTCTACCAATGAGGACAGATAGACCTTTATCAAAGAGTAACTACACCCACAAAAACGTCAAGATTCTTTAAGAACTACATTGGTTTAAATAGAGTCAAAAGAACTGTGTGACTTATTGAAAAAGTTACATAGTGCTGCTTCAAATAAAACAAATAATGGGATAATGCTAAATGCTAAAACTTAGTATAACAGTGGAACCAGTGGATAGAACAAGGCCGCCAGGAAATGCTGTAGCAGCAAAACCCTGAGTGTGTTAAACTGAGCAACGGTTCCTTTTATTTCTTATGAATTCAATATTTTAGTTGTAAGAGAAAGAATTTTTACATTCTTCAAAGGGCTACATAGTGTCTCTTTAAATCAAAATACACTGAGACAAAGACTGTGTACAATACACAGGAAGTCGTATTGCAGTTTCTTTTTCCAGCTGTCTTCGAAATGGCCTCTATGTTAACTAAGTATCACACCAATAAATGTCCACCAACATCCTTTGAGACAATAAAGCCACATCATTTAATTACTGTTGCTCTCTCTCGCAGGTGCATGCTGTCCGTCAGGTGTCAGGCTCTACCAGATGGCCAGTAACTCTCTGCGGGTGTACTGGCGCAGCACCGGCAGCAGCTACAGCTACATCACAGAGATGGTGGGCAGAAGCAACAACTACACCTGCACTGCGTCTCCCGGGGAGAACAGCTGTGATGTTGGCAACATCCAGTGTGGGGACATTTATAACGTAATGGTGGCCCCGCTCACACCAGGGGCCAGCAAAGTCCTGTTCTGCCCCCAGAGGCTGTACTCAGGTATGACAGTAGGACCTTACAGTAATGGAAAATCTAGTTACAGTAGTTAACCCTCTGATTATGCTGTTTTAAAGTGTCTACAGATTTTTCCTGATGATTTATAATACAAATTTACAGTATTAACACACATTGGTAGTTTCACCACCATTTCAGTAATTTTATATACGTCTGTAAAAGAATTTCTGTTAACTGTATTTGGGTTTAGAACATAGCACAGCAGCAGGAAAAATTATCAATATGGATGACAACATTTTGACAGAATTTTTTTGATTTTCTTTTGTTTCTGCTCTCTCAGTCACTTGCTCAGGGAGCAACGTTGGCATGGGTGAGTATGTAACTTTTAAGGTTATTTTAAGTTAAAATCACTGGAACCATAGGTTTCTAGTACTTACTGGTAAAACGTTTAGCAAAACAGTTTCAATGTATGATTTTCCTAATGTAACTTCAACCTGTTTCTCTCCAGTGATTTACAGAGGGAAGCGAAGTGTGGACTAGCACGTAGTAAGTAAATATATTATGTCTGACCTGTAGTGGAAGCTTGATTTAGCAGCAAATGATAATCATAGTGGTTGACTGAAGACGTAAAGTATCAAGTTTTGTGGAGTCAGTGAGACTACACTTTCTTGAGGTCATGGTTTTATACTTAACTTCATTTCTTGAGACAATATACTGAAAAATTTCAATATTTGAGACAATTAATCTAGCTCAAAGATGACCGTTTATGAAAACACAAATTAAAATAAAAAAGCAACACAGGAAAGACATAAAATATATATTAAAGAAAACAAGTAAAAAGAAAAGTAAAACAAAGGTTAGATGCCTAAAGTCCAATATACATTATTTTCTTAAAGACATACTAATTGAATCTATTATGCAAGTTTGGGCTCATGTTTGTTTTTCATAATCAAACCATTTCTTCCATCTTCTTTCATTGTTTTAACAATAACTCTGGGATAGAGCCTAGTCATTGTTGCTGTATATTGATGTCTCCCTCTGCTGGTCACAGTGAAACACTGACTTGAGGCTCTGCTGTTAACAATAAACAATAAATCTGTGAATCTTTGATGTTTTGTCCTCACAGCCTCTCCTCCACAACACCTCCACATTCTTCATCCTCCTCTTCCTCCTGCATCACCCCTGCACCACTGGAATGAAGCCATGCTCATAGCTAAAGAGAAGAACTATTAACCAGAAATAAACATGCAATCTGTCCATGATACATAGCCGATAACATGATGAATAATGAAAAATACATTTTTGAGATGTTTTTCGGTGTTGTAAACCTGCCTTTAAAGGACGTTCATATATCACGGCCAAGCAAAACCATCACAGTGACCTCAACAATCATTATCAAGCAATTAAATATGACAGCGAGCAACAAGGGTGCATTGTGTGTGTGTTCTACTTAAAATATGTATCATGAGACAAAATCAGGGTATGAATAAAACTTTTATCTCATGATAAAACATTTGATCCACTAAGAACCAGAATTAAATCTATATGCTGCACTGAGAAAGTTGTCTAATTTGGGTAATTGCAAATTAATTTTATTCCTGAGCTATTAAAAAACACCAAATAAATGATCTAATTGACAAACAAATCAATTAGCGAAACAGTAGCAGTGCCCCAATCAATTTGTGAAACATTTTGCCCTTTCATTTTAAGAATTATTAATTGGTGAATTGACCAAATTAAAACAAATTTTGTAGCTTCGGCCCCAAGTAGAAAAGCCTCCTGATGATAAGTTTGCAGCCACTGATCTGTGCGTCTCACCATGCGTCACCCTGCAGCATACAATGTCTACAGTGTGCTGTTGCTTGTTCTCTGGATGTGATCAACTGTTTGGAATATGCGTCACTGTGGTTGTGTGCACCTGATGCATATTTCAGTTAATAAAGAATTCCCAGCATCATTTTTGTGTTTTGTGGTTTGTTTTGCAAGTAAACACGCACTTTACAAAATAAAAGAGAAGACACCAAGGGTAAGGTTGTTGAGTTTATGATAAGATGTTATTTACAAGGAAGTTTGTTAAAAAGATCTCTCATTTGACAATACTGTTCACACTGTCTTTCTTTGTTCTTTTTTTCTCAACTAAAAGATAATGGGCACAATTGTAGTCCAACCACAGCTTTCTCCTGCAAAGAAGAAAGAGGCCTGGCAGAGTGGAAGATTTTTGGGTCCAGCCTGTGTGCTTTAGCCTTTCATAACTCACTTCATAACTGATTGGTGCAAAGGTGTGTCCTAGTTTCACTACTGTAACAAGGGAGATAAGCCTGCCTACCTGGAGGAAACACTTAGCCAATGAAGGATTTGAATAACATACCTGAAATTTCTCAATGACCAATAATAACAGCTCGGGATATAAACAATCCCTGAAGACATGGATATAGTAGATGGATGTACTGATGTCCACAATCTAGTAAGTCATAAAGAAATAGGATTATAAATAAATAAAATGTTGTGAAGAATCTAAAATAAAAACTTGATCAAGATAGCAATCTTAAGGACATACTGTACTCTAGCACTTAAACTTTCTGATTTCAGGGGAAGATTTGTGTCCCTGAAATTAAATCCCATAGTTTATCAATGTTAAGATAAGATCCCGAGGGATCTTGTTGTGCAGCAATTGCAGTACAAAGTAGGAAATAGTGCAAATGTAAAATATTAATAAGGTGCAAATCCAAAATATGCACAATGCTAAAAATATAAACAGGTTAACAATAAAGATCATAAAAATATAAACAAGTTAATAGGAGGATCACTCTTGGTGAGTTACATATAGAAATGTATGATAAGTGACATATAGCTATGTACGTTGGATGTTCCTTTTCAAACATGGCAGGCATAACAAATCAGGCCCATTTACCAAGGCCACATATTTGTCCTTTTTCAAATGCAAAAAGTTATGGGTCCATAGGTTTACATTATCAATTAAACAAACTAAAAGTTGTGGGATTACACTCAACCAGTATACAGTTGAGTCATCTGCATATGGATTGACTTTTACATTGTGCCTCCTAATTAATTCACCCCAAAGTGAGTATACACACTTAATTATCAGATAAATAGTTAAGCTGTTGATATAGATGTTGAAATGTATACGTCACTATGAATCTTAAGCCTTTTAAAATAAAACCCAGTGTTTTTATGGTGGGTGTTCAGCAATAAGTAGCAGAGAAAAAGCATGTTTTAAAAAAATTATAGCAAGATAGTCAAAGCAGTAAGGGATACCAGATGGATTTTTTTTGCAGCCTCACCCTTGCCTTATTATAGAAAATAATTAAAATTTGGAGCAGATCCACGTATTGCAAGAGTACAAACAGCTCTAGCCTGTCTTTCTTTCACCCCCAATCTTTGTTGCAGAACCAAATTGTGTTTCAAAGATTGACAATATCTTGATCCACACAAGAACCCTTTGAATTCTGTAAAACAACGTGCACCTCCCAGTAGTGACGAGAAAAGCAATGAGCTCCCTAATTCTGATTTGGTGTTCAGACTGTCGTTTCCTCATATCACCTGAGCTCATGACAGCACTGGGGCACTCAGGTTAACATTTTAATGTTCAATTGTGGCAATTGATGCCACAGTAAGTCATTAAGACAAGCACCAGGAAAGATAGCAGTAGTTAGAGGAGCTAATAATACCTTTCTATCCCTCAGTACAGTCACCCTCAGTGTGACCTCAGGATATCAAATTAAACACCATATCACTTGCCTTTAAAATGAGCTAATTGCGCGTCTGACATTGAAAATACGGCTGAATGTTCAGTGCATTTTTCCTTTAAAACACACCCAGCATCCCAGAAACATGTGCCGCCCTGGCCCCCTTTCACAACACAAGTTTCAGTTGGCTTAACTCCCTCTAAACACAAAAGGAATGGTTCTGGTATTATTCCCAGTGCACTGTAAACAGTGTAGGCTATCAATAATGATACTGTGGTGGCACTCAGTGGGGAATACTTTCCATTCACAACTAAACGTGGAACACGACTCAGCCAAAAGAGGTGGCATTTCATTGAAACGTGCAGATCCTAAAGATCTCCCCGCCCAAATCTCGAGGTCTTTTAGCAGTTTATGTAACATCCCACTATAGGAAAAACTATCAAGTGAGATTGACATTTGATAGACATTTCTTGCCGTAACTGCAGACTGCCATAACTGCAGACTGCCATAGATGCCTTTCCTTTTCTGATTTTTGTTTTATTGGGTGATCTCTGCTTTCCTGGAAAACCGATTTAAAAGATGATAGGGAATGGTTTTGGACAAAAAAATGCAAACCAAACCTTCATCCACTCATGGACAGTGCTCCATTTTTTCAAATCCTTTTTAACCTGCTTTTGACAAGTGACTGTCTCCTGAGGGCTTATGGAGAGCATCCGATCTGATCTACCATCATGGGGAGCTGTGAATGATGTTTTATCACAGTATAATGAGTAATCTGATCAGACATCTCTCACATTCTAGTTTACTGTGAAAGTGGTGTGAAAATGTTGGCATATTTCTTGTGAATATCACTTTAGAAAAGAACTGCATTTTTGAGTTTTATTTCAAACATTTTCATCTCAATGGAGTACGGTTTTAGGCAGGACTCGGATGTTTAAGGGGATGGATGATAAGGGGTTTGTCAGCTGGCACCTCCCATTCCAGCTAATATATTTAATTTAGCCATATGGTCTCAGGAGTAAACCCCCCACCCCAGGACTTTCCAGACTTTTCTCGGAAAATAGCATGAATTCAAAAACGGCCTTTGTTACAGCAAAGAAATTCATCAATCAGCATCTGCATACAGGTCACAAACTACTCACGTGATCTTTGGCCCAACTTTCCAGAGGACTAACTTTGTGCCAATTTTCCACAAAATCTGTTGACACGTTTTTGAGATATCCTGCTAACCTGCGATTGGTCGATTAATCGAATAGTCAAGAGACATAAAATTAACACTCATTTATTAAGAAAAATACCAAACATTATCTGGTTCCACCTTCATTCATACTATTGTAAATTCAAGTTCTTTCGGTTTTGGGCTCTAGGAAACAGTGATGACCAGTCTTCATGATTATATGACCTTGGGGGAGGTTACTACACTTACACAACACATTCAATATCTGTGTTTGCACAGGAAAAGCAACACTCCCCATCCTATTTTGTGCTGTGAAGTAATCCATCTTTTTGTCATAAAGCAATAAACCATGCTGTATTATACATGAAAGCCAGCCTTGTGGTATGCAGTGTAAAAACCACTGTATACATCTGGAGACAGTACCAAATGTACCACCTTTGAAAGACAACATGCACAGGTACATAACACAATAACAACACTTCCAAAGAATGACTGACCCATTGGCTTCAACTGGCCCAGAGGTCAAAAGAATTTGAGATTTTGAGGTTTGAAGATTTAAGGGTTTTTTTATATTTCTAGTTAACACATAAGCATTTTAAATGACTGTACTTCAATGTGTGGTTAGACCCTGCTTCACATTGAAATACAGTCGTTTCAAAGCGGCCCTCACAAAGGTTATATTATTCAGTTGTCAAGCAAATTTCAACCACTTTTATCAAAGCCATCTAGAAGACGTGCAGATCAGTGCTGACTGGGTACCTTCCTCTACTCTACTTACTTTGAGGTTCTCTGAATTTATTGTATGTGCAACTAACTGAGCACCTGGCCTACTCTATTTGTACCCTAATAATGTTACAGATGAGTCAGCAGCAAAAAGCAACCAAACCTTATTGTCTTAATATCTTTTTTAGGAACAGGTGCAGACTGTGACTTAAATAACTTGAGATATTTGTGGGAAGTTGCATCATAAGATGTTCAATACCTGTGACCTGTAACAGTGTCTACTTCAAGACAATATCACAGCCACATCAAAATACAATGAAATATCAAGGTGTTCACATCACTTGTCCTTATTCACTGCGCTTCAAAATTGCTCTATTGTTTAAGCGGGGCAGCTTAAGTTTCCTGGCAGGTTTATGGCCCATATCCACTTTCATGTTGACTTCCTTTTTTCTAATGCACGATGAGGAACTAGGAGGTCATAGCTCTTTATTCTCCTGTGATAAAAGATCCTTTTCAGCCCATCAAGTAGCCTACATAAAGCCAGCTTAGGGATTAGTCTATCTAGGAGGAAATTAACTTCATTTTTCATCAAATTATATCATCAAACAGCTTCAAACCTTTAAAAGTTAAAGTTAAGACCCAACTTAGTAACAGTTCGAAGCATGATGTCTTTTGTAAGTACATCCCATTTAGATGGAGCTCTAATTCCCAAGTTTGCATTCTTGACTTCGGTTTCAGTGGCATTTCTTTTTGCTCAGGCGGCCCCTCCCAAGCCATTATCCCTTTGGTTCAGGTCATTCACTGTGTTCTCATGTATTGTTATGGGGATGAAAAAAAAACCGTTTAACACAGAAACATGGCCATATGTGAAGTCACAGCATGCCTTCAGATTTTTGATATTTACAGTAACTGTGATGGGGGGGGGGAGGGTGAAATAAACAATAACATAGAAAGACAAATATATGTAATGTCTTAACAGTTTTTATACACACCGCCTTGGGTTGAGCGATGAGCGATAGCTTGTTTCTATTCAAGGGGACAGGTTGAGTTAGTAGGTCAGCAGAGTTTAAGCTGCATGTAAACTGTGGCCTCTGCATACAAAAGTTATGACATTGCTGCAATAAGATCAGTGTTGGTCAGGCACCTGCGATCAGTTTCAACTGAGTCACTTAAGTCTAAAGTGGATCACTTCATATTTTTTCCCTTGAGTCCGCTGTTACATTTATTGATTAATAAAGCTAATCAAAGGACTAATATGTTGCATGTTTTTCCATTTTCCCTGTGAGGCTCTAATGTTCAAGGGTTATCATGTTCAGGATCTGTCTCCAATTGTAGCCCGGCCAGTAAATGACGATCAATTCAGCACCAAAAATTCTTACCCAAACACGACCTTAGTTGTTGAAATCCGAAGCAAAATTCAACAAAAAAACAATACTTACAAAGTTAACTTTAATTTTACAAAGTTTTAAACTGCAACCCTGAAAATATTATTCACAGTGTATTGACCTGTGGCACTGTTACTGCTCCATTTCCACGTTCTGTTCTGCTCATTATAAATGCAAAATATATATATGAGGGTAAGGGTTAAGATTTTCTTTAGTCAAGGATTATGTGGTAGTTATGGAATAACCCGTTAACCCTGATGTTTTGTTGACATTGGCTTTATTCATTATTTGGGGTCCCACAGAACCCATTCCTGATTTAAAGGTGATAATAATAATTGCCTATATATAATAACCTATTTTTTCCTTTAAAATCATTTCTTTCTTCTGACCTTATTAAATCCAATATGTAGAAAAGTATAAAAGTGGCAACCCTTCTCTTTGACACAAACTGGGCTTGCACATTTGATGAAGATGACAAAATACAGGAATGAACATAAATCATTGTTATTACACTAAATAAGGAAATGTTATTTGGGCTACGTGTGAATAAATATATATTCCATTTGTTTGCCAAAAAGTCATTCACTGTATGTTATCATACAAAGTGACGTTACTTATATTTGGGGTCAACTAGAGCCCTCCATGGAGTTAGACCTCTTATGAACCCACTGAACAAAAAATACTCTTTACACCAAACACTGATCTAGAGCACATGGAAATCCACTGCATTAACCATTTAACCCCAAATAGAACTAACGTGTCATTTTCTGTGGAGGACTTCTGAAACATGTCATCAGTTTATGAGAAATTCTGATAAAATTAGGAAAGGTCATTAAGCATCAAGCTGATAAAACAATGATAGATATGTTTTTTGAGCTATTAAAGAGGATGCAGGATCTCCAGGACCTCAAAACATTAGGGTAAAACAGAGAAAAGTGCACAACCTTTTGAAGACTTTTAGCAATCTCATACAATAAATGTAATCCAAAGTCTCATTAGAGATGTTGTACAATCTGTCTGACACACTACAAGCAGGCAGACTGATCATTATGAGACAAAATTGCCTTGATGGAGGTTATGCAAACTGATAGATGCGTGAGAGCGACAGTGCGTGAGTGTGAGAGAGAGAAGGGCAGATAGAGAGATCTTCTTTTCATCCGTGACTTCAGGTAAATTCGCCAAACTCTCATCCATCCCGCCCCCCATCCCTCCCTTCTGACTGCCTGGGGCTGTTGGTAGGACAGCCTGTCCCCATTTGGGGAATACTGATTGGTTCCCACACACGTTGAGCTTAAGCTCAAAAGAATCCAGAACACCTTTTGTATTTGGCTCCCTTGTATACTAAACTAATTGTAATCCCGCACTCAATGTCAAAGATGGGATTGTTGGGAGCCATAGGCTTTTCTTTAGCATTGGTTTCTCTAACTCAGGTAAATATCATTTTTAATGTTAAAACCTGTAAAACTCAACAATATGGATGTGATTTAGTTATAATGTATAGTTATATATGTATAGCATGTTATTGATTATATTAATTGTGTTATTTACAGATACCTTGTACTTCAGCAGGTAAGTAAACCAAGAAATTTAGTGTAAATACTATTTTAGACCCCACAAATGTTTTGGCATAACTAAATAAGTATTACATTATCAATATTTATAAGTCACAATGTACCACTGAAGCTAAAGATGTCACACTATGTTGAAGTCACTGTATGTATTTCAGATAAAATAAAACAATAGAAAATATCCAACATTTATGATGTATTTGCGATGTTGTTTACTGCTCAGTAACCTTCAATAAGAAAGTGTATTTTCTCAAACCAAGCTCCTGTTTTCAGTGCCATGTATTTCCATCTCTTACAGGGTGCAAAATCTTGTCAGCAAAGTCCTCGGGCCCCTCATCGATTCTGATAAAATGGGAACCTCATGTTGGGGCATCATACTATTTTTTGGACCTTCGGGTGAAAAACAATGACAACATTCCACCGGTTGTGGTGACCGTTCTACCGCCCGTGACAGAGAAAGAGATCAATGGCCTGAGACCAGGAACCGAATATAATGTGACTTTCAAGGTCTTTGAGTTCTACAGCGTGGTGTGCATGGTTACATATCCGGCGTGCACAGGTAAAGAAGAAGACAAACTGTATATAGTAATAGTTGTAACACCTCTTAAAATGTGGTAGTAATTGTAATTCTTGTTATTTTTGTTTGGGCATCATCGTCATGCCATTCGCCCTCAGGGGTCAAATTGTGACATACATTTATAAATTCAAGCGAAATAGACATATTTACACAGAATCTTAAAAGAATATATATATAACAAGCTCCCAAATAAGTTATTTGAAAAGAAAATTGTTCATGGTATGAGCTGTATCAAATTATAGTCTGTTCAGACTGTGTCCTTATGCGCAAAAACGCGCCATTACGCACGGACACAACGCAGCTATGTAGCATCCTAAACGATGCTTTCTCCCCTGCTCTTTCCACCCAGTCCCGGACACTTCGCAGATAGTATTTGGCCGGGCACTGTCGAGTTCTTCAATCCAAGTCAAATGGACTGAGGTACCCTCAGCGCAGCGCTACTACCTGCTGGTGTACTCTCAGGCCACCGGATCCATAGTCAACCAGACCTACAATGACGTCAACGCAATGGTTGGAAACCTGCAGCCCTTCACCAACTACGACTGCTACGTCTACACAGCTAACCAGGCCGGCATGGGAATCAGAAGCAAAGTGAGGACCATCACGACCTGTGAGTGATCACTTCAGTTCATCTTGGAGCCTAGAAAACTTTGTAAGGAAGTGTGGATGTTACACAGAGTGGTCATTGTTCTGAAGACATGTCTCTGCATGTCCAAACGCAGTTGACAACAGAACTTTAAAACCATGTTCATGTTCACATTTAACGTAGGTGGATGATTAATGACCAAGAGAAGATATTATTCAGTCAAAATTTTTAAATATATTATTCAGATGATTTTATTATTATTAATCCTCTATGCAAATTTAGTTTTGTTCTTTATTGAATCAAGCTTTATGGCTGGAAAAGCTACATGTTGTCATCTATCTAATGGAGAGTCAAGTTATGGTTTACTGTGTATGGTCAGTGACTACAGCTAAAGTACATGTATGAATGCAGCAATACACTCCACTGAAATATTACACCCCCAGAGTAAGTAACGAGTACTAAAAGTGCTAAAAAGTGTTGTTGATTAGTGATGGGAATTATGGGAATTATGGCTCTTTGAAGGGAGCTGGATCTTATGGCTCCTCCTTCTGAGAGCTCTCATTGTTCTTTTATTTATTTATTTATTTTAGGGGGCGGGGTTACTAGGTTAATCTGCAAAATAATTACTAGGATAAGGATAGGGTAAGATTTCAAACAGATTCAAACATCAATATAATTTAATTTCGCATGTGTGGACTAGGTTTAGCAGCACTAAATTACTTGTATTGCCAGACCTAATGTTAATGATAGGCACTGTAAACATTACACAAGGTGACGCCATATCCCTCTGATTTGTCAGTGAATTTACTTGAAAATTACTTGAAATGACTTGAATGTAATTCATGCAACACTGTGAGTGGCTGGTTTTCACTGTTCACGTAAAGGGGAGTGGATTCAGGGCAGGCAGTGAAATTTGGGCACAAAGATGAAAAGAATGGCTCTCAGCAAGTACGACTCGGTTCAATTCGTTCGTACCAAAGAGCTGTTGAAAAGGATCGGATCATTCGCAAACGTAACATCATTATTGTTGATTGAAGTTACAATTACTGTGATAAAATGTTCCTCAAAATGTGGGTCATGATTTTCAAGGTCGGACCTAAATATGGAGTTATGTCAATTTCATTTATATGGCCCAAAATCACAAATTTGCCTCAAAAGGCTTTACAATCTGTACAGCAAAGACTCTCTCTATCCATAGACCCTCAGTCCGGAAAGTGGGTACAATATATAGCCGTGCAGTTTTTATTTTTGAGTTTATTTTTTTTAATAAGTTTTGAGAGATCTGTCTCTGACATTTTTGTCCTTACCTGATTACAGTTCTGAAAAATAACAAAAAAACACAGCTAAATATTCAATGCATCCAACGTGTCCAATTTTTCCAGAAACAATTTTCAGATTACTCTGGATGATCCAAACCTCACTGTTTACAGTTTTCATTGGAACTGCTACCTACAGAAGAAATAATCTCTACACAAACAAGCAAGATGTGTGGATTATCAGTAACAGGGACAATAGTTCTGGGAAGAAATGGTGCTGTTGAGTTTTTCAAATGTCATTTTTCAATTCTTTGAGCTGCATAAACAATACAGTAATTCCATTCAACATTCAACTCCATTGTACTGGGGGGCAGCACAAGTTTCAGAGGCAGATATCTTAAAACCTTGGCACATAAAGTCAAAACTTGAACCTCAAACATGCCTGGACACTTTGCTTTGAGTAAATTAAAAAAATATCTGTGTTTGTGATTTCTGTGAACTGACCCTTTAACATTGCTGAACTTGTCATTGGCTGTAATAGTGGAATATGAGTTAATAAATTGGTAACAGTGACCCTTTTTGGTTCTTGAGATCAAAGAGGTCGCAAGAATTTGTTTCAAAGTAGTGTATCAAAAATAATTCAGTTATATATGTTATCAGATTGAATGATATCCCCTTCTAACTAGTGGTGGAGCCTCCAGTGGGCATCACAGCAACGCAGACCAGCCGGAGCACAGCGAGGGTGACCTGGCAGCCAGTGCACGACGTCCTGGTATACCATGTCACCATACAGGACATTGATAGACCCACCAGCCAGCTGTCTGTGTACAACGTCACAGGCACCAAGCTGGATATTCAGGGCATCCTCCCATGTTCCACCTATCTGATATCAGTGTCCTCATTCAGCAAGTTCCTGGAGATGAGCGAGCCCGCAAACTACACATACACCACCAACAGTGAGTCGGGAGAGCCAAACCAATATCAACAACTTGGTGATTAGAATCTAGGTCAGCTATTCTCTCTGAGGCGTTCCTTTCAGACATGCAGAATATGATCTTCAGGGGAAGAAGGATTCAGATGCCCTGACAACCTACTTGTTGTCGAGGCTGTCACGTAAACATAAACCTGAGAAAAAGGCAATTGTTTTAGTCTCTTTACATTACATTCTATGATATTATGAGATATACAGCTTTAACAGTATATTGTCAATCATTATCAGAGATAATGTGTGACACGAAACTAGAGTACAGTCAACAGTCACCCCATCAGTATTTTTTACCAGACAGTTTATGATACAAAAAGTGGATATAAAGTGTCAGTTCACTACTTTCTTCTTTTACTGCCAAGTTCTTTAACAATGTACAATAACACAAAAATTATACTCTAATGTGCTGTGTTACTTGCAGAGCTGGAACCAGTTTCATCCGTTTCCGTGAACTACACCTGCACCAATAACTTTGCCGTGGTGCAATGGTCGGCTGTGTTTGGGGCCGACTCCTACAAGGCCACGACGATGGGCGAAAATGGCACAGAGCTGACGTGCACCAGCCAGGGCACCAGCTGTCAGATCACCGGGCTGAGCTGTGGCCGGATCTACGTGGTGAATGTAACACCCATGTCAGTGGGCTGCAAGAACAAGATGAACACCACCTCGGCCACTTTTCAGACTGGTGAGACAAAATTATCACAAAGAAAAAAGTCAAGGATCACTTCACTTAACAGGAGACGTATCAGACATAAACACACACACACACACACACACACACACACACACACACACACACTGATATCTTCTCCAAAGTCCATTTTGATGAAGTTTGTTAAATAGAGTGTGTAACCGTCTCATAACCATTCCTATGGGAGTGGATGGTTTTTCCTCCAATGACTCAGCAGTATCTGCTCAGCTGTTATAAAAGACAAAATGATCAATCACCTTTCAAGGAGTCCAGAATCCAGTGGTTGAGCCCAAGAAAGACCCTGAACTGCTTGTTTAGGACTTCCAAAAACAACCTGCTCACATCACTACGACGTCATCAGGGTTATTTTCTTAGATTTTGGAAAGCGTCTCCAGAGCCACAGAAGACATTACACAGCTGTTTTCACCGGCGGAGTAGCAGTCCTCATTACAAATAAACTGAACTTCACATGTAAAATCAGTGGAGTGCCCCAAATACAAGCCTGAGTTTCAACCTCTGTTGGATGATAGCTGATTGTTTTTCTGAGCAGTGATGGTTATTTTACATAGCAATGTTACCCATATTGTTCCGCAGTACCCTTAAATGATACTGGAAACTTTCCATTTATTCATTTCTGTTTACCAAATGGCATATTTATGGAATTGTAGAATACAAATTGAAATGAACAGCATGTCATTCAGAAGGAAGGACTGATCACAATTGAACAATGTCGAACAAATTGCTTTAGGTTTTATATTGGCTGACTCTAAATCAGGCTTTTCATGTATTCCTCCTATCCGTTAGCCCGGTTGAGACCTATGAAACCTCACCCACCATCTCTTGATGTTTTTCACTGACTAATTCAGTCTGATTATCTGTAAGCTTAAAAATCACTATTCCACTGTAAAACAGAGTCGATTGATGGCAAATATCACTAAAGTGGTGAGAAAATGTGGTCAAAGCACTTTATAAAAATATATATAAAGACAGCAGATTACACTTGACAAAAAGGCCAATAAAACCAAACTCAAAACCCAGCGGAAGAGAACCAACAAGTAACCAACCCATCAATGCCAGTCAACTGACTGAATGGCTCTGTGTCTATTACATTTTGGCTTGACAAAAATTGTTACCGCTCCACCCTTCCATGGTTTTTTTTGTGCAGGCAGTTAATCCTTTCATCTCACATGTCACTCTATTCTGTTAGAGAGCTTGGTCTCCCTGGGGCCACATTATGCACCGCTAAGCTGTCATGACTTGGATGATGTCGAATATGACTTTATGACAAGTACATGTCAAGTACACAGCCATTTAATACCCGAGGGAAAACATGAAATAACTCAATCCGATGACATATGACCTTTGAGCAAACGCCTACACACACAAGCAAAAGGAAACAGCGTAACTTTCAGATGATTTTGATTTAGTTTTATGATAATACAGTCCCTATTGGGCTTTCATAGCCTTGGATGAAGACTTTTTACACTATTTTACACTACTCAATTCATTTGTTTTTTCCTCAGGATCAGGAGTCATTTGGGGATAACTGTTAACAACTATTTTTTCCTTGATGTGTTTGGTGTCTTAATTCACACGTTTATTTGAGTGCATCCCTGGGTGTCTACTTTGAAAACTGGGTCTCCTATTGAGCTCCACTGTCTATATCATATTGTGTTGCGTTCAGGCTGCTAAGAATGAGCCTGTGTTTGTGTTAAACTTGAAACCTCATACAGTGAAAAGCAACACTGGAGTGTAATCTTCAGTATCAGGGCGTTTTAACCTGAAAAAGGATTTGAGACATTTGCCTTTGATGTTGCTTTTTAACCCCATTTACTTTTTTTTTTTTTTTTTTACCTCTCTTGTCCTTTATAATGTTATCTATCTATCTATCTATGTGATGTGGATGGGATTGACAGTTTAAATTAATGTACACATTTCTATTTCTTCAATAAGTTCCCTGTCCTCCCAAGAACCTGGAGTTGTTGCGAAATTGTTCCAACGAAGTCATCATCTTTTCCTGGGAGCGTACAAACAATACAGACCTCTACATGGCCAGGGCAATTGACGCTCAGGTACTATATTCTGGTCTAAAACATTTTGCTATTTTGCAATTTTCTATGTAATCTAAATTTATTTGTAAGAAAATTCTTTGACATTTTGGGAAGTAATTCGCTTTCGTGCTTGAAGATTACAGTAATACCACTCTCATATCTGTATGTTAAATATGAAGCTACAGCCAGCTGCCAGATAGCTTAGCTTAGCATAAAGACTGGAAACGGGGGGACATAGTTAGCCTCGCTCTGTCCGATGGTAAAAAAAAATCCACCTACCTATTAGACACCCCCCTAATGCTCACTTATTAATGTTATATCTCGTTTGTTTAATCTGTACACTAACCGCTGTGTAAAAATGACAAGTTGGCTGTGACCCCCTGAAGGGGAGTGTATCTATGCTCCCAGGGTCCTATGTTCTCCAGCTCAATATCCTCTTAATATGACACATTAAGGAGACCTTTCAAATGGTTTCATGTTCGCAGCAATGTTTTTTCCCTAGGTCATATGTTCAGTGTATGTTTCCCTGAGTCAATATGTTGAAATCACCCACCTACAGCTTATAGCCTACTGATGTTATACTGACGTTATAAACTTACGCCCTCAAATTTGCGGGCAGGACCGTTTTCTTGACTTTACCCATTGATATCTCCACAGTGGCTGAATGGATTTTTACCATTCAAACTGCATTTGAAAGGTCTATCTCCCTTCATTCTTTTGCAATTGAACTGGGAAGATAGCCCTTAACAGTAACTTACAATGTTAGTTTATATCTAGAGATACACATGCTCATAGGACCCTGGGAACATAAGGATGATCCCTCCTGAAGTCTAAACAAACAAGATATAATGTGTTAAGAAGATATAATGTGCTAATTAGTAAACTTTGGAGGTGTTGGTTGGCAGATTGTTACCTTTGGACAGAGACAAGCTGTTTCCCCCCGTTTCCAGTCTTTGTAAAAAAACAAACAATGCTAACTGTTGGCAAGAAAGCAAATAAGCAGATTTCCCAAAATGTTGAACTATACATTGAAAGAGCTACTGGCTAGAGTCTGTAATTTAAATTTTTTGTGATTTCTCTGTACTCAGGGAGAGGTCCAGGAGTGTCTGACTGAAGACAACTCCTGTTATTTCACACACTCAGTGTGTGGACGACACTATCACTTCACAGTCTACTCCATCTCAGGGCAGTGCAAAAGCCAGATCAGCTCTACTGTTGACATTCGCACAGGTATGACTACATTATCTCAACAGCAGCAGATACACACATAACTTTGTGTAACAAAACAAAACTCTGTGTAACTTTTTATTAATTTAGCTATTTCTAGTCAGTTATTTGATAACTTTATTTCCTCAGGCCCCTTTAAAAGTTTTTAGAAAAGCACTCCTTTTTATAATTTTTTAATGTGCAACCAGTGACGAAGGGTTGCAATACTTACAGTAATTTCATTTTCATAATTTGCAGTTGCTGCAACTTTTGTACAAAACAATTAAAAACATTAGTGATTGCTCTGTGAGTAGCTGATCTGAGCTCTGTGACATTGTCCACTCTCACGAGAGCGCCCTCTGGTGGATGAAAATCTGATCCAACTGCTTTATATCACCTTTGAGAATGATGTGGATTTTGGTCCTATTACAAAACTACAATATCATTTCAGCTCTTTTTAGCTTGCAATTTTCAGTTAGTCTTTTATAAATTGCTAATTATTAAATATTTTTAAACATTTTTAAAAAATTAACTAAAATAACTTAATCATTGGATTCATTTGCCTGTCTCCAGCACCCTGTATTCCCCAGAACATGCAAACCTCCGCCGACTGCAGCTCAGATGTTCTGCTCAGCAAATGGGACCTCGCCGAGGGGGCTCTACACTACACTGTGGAGGCCTTTGGCAACAGGGGAAGCTACAACTGCAGCTCACTGTCCAACAGCTGCGCTATAGAGGGTATCCCGTGTGGAGAGTACTTGAGCATCTATATCACAGCTTTTGACAACGAATGTTCCAGCCCGACGATGCTGGGGTCTGTGAGTGATACAGGTGAGGAAAAGCTGTTACTGCCCGTTTATTAGATATCAGCAATGGTGGAAGAAGTGTTGAATCCTTTACTTCCATAAAACATACTCCAAAACAAGGAAACGTTTTATATACAAAAGCTTACTTAAGTAATGGGAAGGACGTACTATATTATCAGTACTCAGTATGCAGAACAAACTACCCCTGCAGTGTTAGTCAAGTCGAGTCGAGTCAGTTTTATTTATATAGTCCGCTATCACACATCACAAATTTCACTTTACAATCTGTGCTGTATACGACACCCTCCATCATTAGACCCTCGATTCAGGTAAGAAAGAACTCCCCCCAAAAGAAAGCATTTAACTGGGAAAAAAAATGGAGGAAACCTCAGGAAGAGCAACAGAGGAGGGATCCCTCTTCCAGGACAGACAGACATGCAATAGATGCTGTGTGTACGGAATACAGCAACATAATTAGTGTATGGACAATTATTATACATACAGTAGATTGTGAACATATATGAAGAATATGGACCCGGGAGATCAAATAGATAGCACCTGAGCCACATGACCTCCTCCTCCTGCAGCCCTAGTTTTATTACTTATCCAAGACAAAGGAAAGTTTAAGGCCTCAATCAGGTGTGATTGTGAGTAAGTGATTGAAATGGACTGGCAACCTCGACTCTGATCACCTGCATCTGTGAGAGGGTTTAATGGTGGAATTTATTCTCATTTTGATTTGTCCCCTCTCCTCTAGTCCCATGCGCTCCGCAGAACATATCAGCAATGACGGATTGTGGAGGCAAGTCCATCACAATGACCTGGGCAATGTCCAGCAGTGCACTTTTCTATGTCGCCATGGCGAAGGACATAAATGGCACCATTCACAGCTGCAACTCCATGGATTTGACGTGTAAGATCAATGGCTTGAAGTGCAGCACCAACTACACCGTGTACATCATTTCCTCCAACTTCGTTTGCAACAGCTCTGAGAGCGAGAGGATCACCATAGACACAGGTACTGTGAGGCTGCTCGTTTTTCTTCTTCTGGGTTATTTTATCGTAAAAGTCCTTTGAAATTAACAAAAGGAGGAAGAAGGGACATGCATCTTCCATCTCAAGGAAGCTTTGAGTCAGTATTAAGGTTTGAAATGTCATTAACTCTGTCTGGGAGGACTGAACAAACTTGTATCGAAGATCTGTAATATATTGAGTGGGTTGACCACATTTCATCTTGCTGTTATTTGCTGAGTTTTGAGTTATGCTGCCAGAGAGCTGCTGATTTTCATGATTAAATTCTGTATCAGTGTTTCATTTCAAAATGTCCAAAGTCTAATAATGTTTTGTTTCATTCTGCTAGTTAACTGTTCCTTTGCCTCATTCCAGGTGCTTGCCCACCGGATCAGGTTACTGCCTCTCTGGACTGTGCAGCAAACGAGGCTCTGATTTCATGGCATGGCCAGTCCAGAGTGAACTCCTACACCGCCACCATTGTGGATCAAAATCAAGGTCTTCTCAGCTGCAGCTCCACTAATACCAGCTGCAGGGTACCCAACCTGAAATGTGGCCAGCTCTACACTGTCACTGTCTGCTACCACGATGGCATCTGCCCCAGTGTGCCATCCAAGGCCATCTCCATGGAGTCTGGTATGAACATGTTTTGCTCGATGTGATTCGTGTACATTAAAATGTCCCTTCATCTTCGCTCAGTAAACCTTTGAAAAGTCAGAACTGAAAACAAAAATACTCCATTACAAATAAAAGTCCTGCATTCAAATAGTCACTTAAGTACCTAAGTATTATTAGCAAAATGTACCCAAAGTATTAAAAGTTAAAGTACTCATGATGCAGAAAAATGGCCCCTGTGAGTGTTACACTATACACTAACGTTTTCCTGTTGTAGTTGGTCAAGGTAGAGCTACCTTTAACTACTGTAGGGGTTAAATGGCTTATGGATACCAAAATATGTAACAATAATTAATAACCTCAAAGAGGCACCAAAATTATATAGTGTTAACACATTAATTGGTACATAAAGATGAAGTAGAGTGATTACACCCACTTCAGGCTATCAAAAGTAAACATTAAATAATAAAATTTAACTTTCATTAAATTCACCTCGGGGCACCACCCTTAAAGAAGGGAAAATGATAGCCAGTTAATTAATAAATCAGTCTCATAAATCAAAATATGCTGCCGTATCAGTTTGGAACTCTGATTAATAATTGCAGCCAAACTAACCATATCAATACTTCAGTAAATGTGGGAGGGTTTTGGAGTTCTGAATAGTAGAGGTTAGCAAAATTCACTCTTGTACAACATTAAATACCGCAGACCAAAATGTATACAAGCATTTATTTATCAAATAACAAAAGGTAAATCACACAAGTAATCTAACTACTTAACTAAAAGCAAAAGAGTGTATGTGTGCGTGTTTCTTTGTTCTGCCTGTGTGTTCCGCGCGTGCATGGGCAAGAACACACGTGTTAGGCCAGAAACAAAAGAGCACGTGAAGCGGGAGCTTTAAAGTTCTATAACAATGCATCATATTTTATAGTATCTTTTTTTGGAGTAAAAGTATAAAGTAGCATCAAATGGAAATTATTAAGTACAGTATGTAAATGCACTTAGTTACATTCCACAACTGGTTGGTTGGTTAGTCCCCAAAATATGTCTTTTATGATTTGGGACACTAACCTTTTAAGATGGTGTCTTTAGTTTTAAGACCAGACATCAGCTATTCAGCTCAAAGCACAGCGTAGCTTAAATCTGCACTAATCAACATTTTAATATAAACTTTATATTAAGGGCTCTGCAGTTCCCCTCATTGGTGACCCCAAGTGGCCAAAAAGAATAAATTAAAAAAATCAATTAATGCAGGTTTAAGTACAGCAGAGGCTGACAAAGTGCTTCTTAGATTGATGAAAGTTAAATTTTGCAGTGTAGAGATGAGCCTGACAAGATGACTGAAAAGTCCATGGCCACTGTACAGAGGATAAACCCTTTACAAACATGGCTCTGGTGCCACCCTCAGGACAAACTTTGCATTATTTGCCCCACTAGCAGTAAGGATCTAAGAATGCTGTCATTTTATATCTATCCTACATTTGATTTCTGCTGTGTAATGTGCATTACAGCCTGATCTGAGTCTTGGTCTCATCTTAATTGCCTGTACGTTAGCATCTAGACAAATCTCTGCTTTTCCTTTTTCCTAAACACAGTGTCTAGATCAACCTGCATGTAGAAGGTCTGAGAGATGTGAAAACAAAATTATATTCAACACATTTCAGGGTTTTTTTTTATTTTTTACCAGCATTTACTTACTTTACTTCGATGCCAGCCTTCACCTTTCTGTCTTCTTTCTGTGCAGTTCCTTGTGGGCCCCAAGTGGCAGCCAACTTAGACCATCTGTCACAAGTACTGAGTCTCAACTGGAACGCGTCGAGTAACGCTCAAGGCTACATAACCGTAGTCTCAAACAACAACAACAAAATGTCCTTCAACACCACAAAGCCTGCGCTGAGTATCAACACACTGGAGTGTGGACTTGAACACACACTGAAAGTGGCGTCCTTCAACGGCTCCTGTGTCAGTCGGCCCTCAGTATTATCTGTCTGGCAAAGTAAGAGAGCACTGTGACAAATGTTCTCGTTTTTTAACATACATCAGGTGTCTGTCCTGTATGAAATTAATCATAAAAAACTTTAAATTATCAGGTATCTGATATGAATGTGACTTAGTATAGAGATATGTCTACTGAAATGTAGGCAAGGGCATAATGGAAATAGATTTATGACTTCATTGTGTGTTTATCCTTTTTTTTGCTAATACTCAGCTATAGTAATGTGTATATACATTGCATTATATAAAAAGAACATCTTTGCTTCATTTGAAGTGAGAACAAACTGCCCTTCCCAGATGTGTAGACAGTTGTGGTAGCGCTCTAATTTTAAGACCTTAAAATATACTGATCTGAGGTTTTCTCTCCCTCAGCGCCATGTGTGCCCACTAATGTGGTGGCAAGGAAAAACTGTGGCCAGAGTTTTGTGCAACTGACTTGGCAAGCAAGCCGTGGCGCCCTATACTACAAAGCAACTGCGAAGGATAAAGATGGCCATCCTTTGGTATGCTCTTCCAATGAAACGTCATGCAGATTGGATGGCCTAACGTGCAGCCAGGTTTACAATATTGCGGTGACTGCAGCGGACAACAACTGCACCAGCAATGCGAGCTCTGTGGAGATACTACGGACAAGTAAAGACAAGCAGTTAATCAATTAAGTGTTTTGTAAATATGTATATCCTCTCAGTCATACCATCCATCTGTTCTGTGTCCTTCCTCTGCAGCGCCCTGCCCTCCCTCTCAGCTCTACGTCTCAGTAAACTGTGCCAATAACTCTGCCATGTTAACCTGGAACAGCAGCCCCAATGCAGTTTCCTACACTGGCAAGGCAGTGGGGACAGACGGACACACTGTGACCTGTGATGGAGTAACGAATCTCAGTTGCCAATTGAATGGTCTGCACTGTGGCAAAGAGTACACCTTCACTGTGTCAGCCTCAGATGGCAACTGTCGAAGTCCTGACAGCGTGCCGGTCATCTATGCAACTGGTGAGAGAGAGTAGCATCTCTGCTTTACGTTTGTCTCCAACTTTACCTAACAGTAGCTCTTCATCTTCCTTGCTTGTCCCGTTTTAATCCTCTCCTTTTGCTTCTCCCTGGATGGGCCCTAAAAACACCCATTTCATCCACAACATTAGTTGACAAAGCAGTATCAACAAAAGATCCATTTACTACTTTTGGAAAGAACTACCCCCCGAGCAGGGACTTTTTTGGGCGGTAAAATAATGTCCCTGGAACTTGATTTAGATCCTGGTCCATGTGGTGGAAACACAGTTCCTCCAAAGGCTCCTAGTCCCTGGGGAAAGTTCCTGTGGTGGAAACACTGCTGTAGTAGCTGTTCTGGAGCTCCACGACAGCTGAGGAACAGAACAGCTACTACAGCAAACGGGCTTTGCTGTGATATTGTTTTGCCAACTACTACCACTCTTTATCATTTCCTGTGCTGAGCAAGAGAAGCCACTTGTCACAATTCCTGAAATCTCACAGCACGCAAAATCTACTCAATCAACCAACCTGGAAACCTGACAGTATTGTTTTATTATGTGAGCATAGTGTAGTGCAGTTACACTTTGCATCAGACTGTATAACCATTATCTGAGGCCATAAATAAGATTTCAGTGCTGTATATACAGCATACGTATGAGAGTGCTGTGGAGCTCTTCTGCCCCCAAGTGGCAAAAAAACCAAAATATATTAATGCAGTTTTAAGTATTTCAGCAGCTACTACAGTTATTTTCTTGCATTTGTAATCAAACTACCACTGAGTCTCACTGTTTGCTTCCTGTGTCAGCCCCATGTCCTGTTCAGAGTGTACACAACACCCTGAACTGTGGCAACAACGTACTGACCATCAGCTGGGCGCCTGGATCCATGCCAGTAAACTACAGTGCCACTGCCCTGGCCAGAAGTGGAAGTGCACTTCACTGCAGAACAGAGGACTCAAGTTGTACGATTACTAATTTAAAGTGTGGAGAGCAGTACAATGTGACGGTCAAAGCCATCAGCAGCACATGTGAAGGACAAAGCAGTGTCTCGGAACTAGTTAATTCTGGTAAGTTTGTCAGGTGACCCAACAGAGCAGTATGCTATATGTGAATACAGAAAATGCGGCAAAATAAAGGATATAAACTTGCTTGATAGTAAAATGATTTCCCTGCTTTTTCCTTCCTCCTCATGTGCCTCTTTACCACCAACATCATTTCTCTCTCAGTTCCTTGTGTTCCTGTGAAAGTCAAAGGCGTCCTGGAGTGTTCCACTAACGCGTTGCAGGCATCCTGGGATGCAGCTGCCGGGGCAGCGTCCTACATCTCCACATTGATGGGATCGGGAGGTTTCTCTTCATCCTGCCCTACAGCCGACCAAAGTTGCCCCTTCCTTGGCCTGCATTGCGCTCAGACGTATATGTTGAGTGTGGTGGCCCTAAATGACAGGTGTAACAGCTCCAAGAGTGACATTATCTCAGCAAAAACTGGTAAATGTAGATTTTAGTTATAAAAAACTCAAAGCCTTTTATTTTGGGAATATGCAAGCCCATTAAAAAGCGAAAATTAAAGGATAAGGCTGGTGATATGCTATATTTTTAACTCATGAGTTGGCAAAGCAATCTGCTCAGCTGAGTTTAAGTACAGCTAACAAAGTAGAGCTGATGCTGCAGTCAGACAAGAATTGTCAAAATATACTCGCAGGCTAACAGCTGAATTCCATAAATTCCAAAAATTATACTTTAAATCAAGTAATAATATAAATATAGTCATAATGCTCATTTTCTCCTCCCTTCTCTAGCACCCTGTGACCCTACAAATGTGGCCGCTGCCATGAACTGCCTGTCTGGCGTGGTGACGGTGACCTGGGGGGCAAGTGCTGGAGCTAATTATTACACAGTCCTTGCTAAGGCCAACGGATACGTCGACTCCTGTAATTCCACCGGCACCTCCTGCAAGCTGACCCAGCTGCAGTGTGGGGAAGACTACACTGTGACTGTACTGGCAGGGGACGGGAACTGCAACAGCTCTATACTCGCCAAAACCAATGTAATGACAGGTAAAGAAACAGTGAGAGGTTTATTGAGTAAAAATTTCATTACAGATATATTGTCTATTTTATTTCCCAAAATAAATGTCAAAATGGTGTTTCCACGCCTTCTCCCTAAATACAAATATGCTCCATGCTCAAAAATGACTAATAACTTTAACAACTGTAATCTTCTGAAATTCAGAAAGTTCGAAAGGGATTTTGTTCAGTGTATCGCCTAAATGATTCCTCTAAAAGACAAATTTGTAATGTGTGACAATGCCCTGCTCAGCCCCCTGCGCTCCAGTGATCAAGGACCACTCTCTGGACTGTGTCTCCAACTACGCCTCCGTCAGCTGGGTTGAGGACAATGATGCCATGAGCGTCACGGTCAACGCAACCTCCAGCTTGGGACACTCGACGTCCTGCAGCTCCTCCACCAACAGCAGCTGTGTCCTGGATCAGCTGAAGTGTGGCCACACCTACACAGTCCAGGCTGTTGCACGAGGAGTCCAGTGTTTGAGCAAACCCAGCTCCACTTTTCAGATTGTCACAGGTAAGTTAAAATTTAGACTATATTTGTGGTAAGGCTATAGCTTGCAAAAGACAGCATGTTTTGCCAGCATATCTGTCTTTTTGGTGCACTATGATTCTGGTGGGTTGCGTAAGATGCTGAGGATATGGTATGTATGGTATGATAGGTACTCATTTACTGATATACTGTACATACCATTATTTCTCAACTTTGGGGTCTTGACCACTTTATGTTTGTGGGGTCGTTTGAGATATTCAGGAGGTATTCAAGTATGAAGAACTGACTGTACTCCTCTCTCATCCAGCTCCCTGTACCCCTGGAAAAGTGCAGTACACATACTCCTGTGACAGTGGCATCGCCTTACTGAACTGGGACAATGCTTTGGGAAGTAAGAGTTTCTACGCCCAAGTCCAATCTGGAGACCACACGGCTTTCTGCAGCACCAGACAGACCGACTGCTCCCTGCCCCCACTGCTCTGTGGTCGCTTGTACAATGTGGAAGTGATAGCTGTGGCTGACAACTGCAACAGCAGTGTGCCTGGTGTAACAGAAATACAGACAGGTAAGAGAGCGAGGATTGGGTGGTCTACAGGGTGTGTGTGCGGATGAGGGTGAATACTAACTTCAACCTAAAATGTCTGGTAACCAGAGTTTCTGTAGGTTTCCTCTCTATGACACTATCCTAAACCAGTATGTTTGCACATTTTATCTTAACTACAAAACATGTATATTTTTGTGCACCTTTTTTGAATGCAAGCAGCAATGCATTTTAAAATGTTTGGATGTGTCTTTCCTACCATTTCAGGCATCCTTTGGTTTGCATTTATTTCCGTATGATATGAAAATCAGCAGGCTGTTAAAAGATGTTTGTGTTGTGAATATGAATTTATTTTTGTCAGTGTATGGTAGTTAAATAGCAGAATGATTGTTACCACATAACAATAATTACTTAGACAAAAAATATTTCAGACTTGATGGCACTGTGATAAATGACCCAACTCAAAGAGGCTGCTGCTTATAGATTTTCATATTGTATGAAAATGAATGGAAGCCAATGATGTCTGTAATGGTAGAAAGAAATGCATTTATATTTCTAAAATACTGTAGCATTGCTTGCAAAATGATTAGCTGTAGTATGAAGTGTGTTTTAAAACAAGCAAAACCACTGGTATGGTCCACTACAAGTAAAGTGACTCCAAATTGGTGATTACAAATATGATTAATCTGGAAATGCAATTATACAGATTAATCATTTAAAAAAATCCATTAATAGTAAATACTTTATTGTTTCAAAGTATGACATCACAGATAATATATGTTATCTGTATATAACCTTGCTTTAGGTGGAAAGGTGCAGCTATTAGCTAAAACCAGGCTTTAGCTAAATATTTGGTTTATAGTCATGTAAAATGAAGGGCTACAACAACCATGGTCCTCATCAGGTAATGTGTGTGCAACTTATGTCTACCTTAATGACAAAATAACAGCATCATAACAGCAGAAATGTAAGCTAATCACAGGACAAGCAGTGCTAGCATGTGCAAAAAATGCACACTTCCCAAAACAAAGTAAAATCTTACAAAGTTCATGTGTTTAATGAATAAGACTGGATATAGTAGCTTGATTCTGAGACCCTCCCAGTGATAATAGAAAAAAAATCCAGTGCATTAAGTGCAAGTGAACATTTTTACTTTCACATAAAGACTCAATGGTGCTTCTCCTTTTGTTTTCCCATCAGCTCCCTGTGCTCCGGTGAACGTCAGTGCCTCCCTGGTGTGCAACAACAACACGGCTGCGGTGAGCTGGCAACGCAGTCTCAGTGCAGTTTACTACAAAGTGACGGCGAGCGGCAGAGACGGTGATGTCAAAGAATGTACCACAAACAGCACAAGTTGTCAGCTACCCAACATGCACTGCTCCCAGACCTACCTGATCACTGTGACCCCCTTCTCTAATAGCTGCAAGGGCGCAGACAGCTCCCCATACTCTTACAATGCAGGTGAGGTGGAACTTGAAAAATGCACTTTTACACACTTTGGTGTGATATGAGCATCGAGTTTGTCCTCAATAAAATAACCAAAATTATTATAAATAAAAATATTACACACATTGTGATACTGTCATCCTATTAAGGCAAAAGACTAAGAAAAGAAAAGAAAAAAACTTTTTTTTGCTGGGTTGATCATTCATGCTGAATGTTGATGCAGTTCCTATAGATGCCACTAGATGCTGGCTCCAAGAATACTCTTGACTACTGCATCTCAATAGCTAATTTCACTCATAATTTGTCTTGGTGGTGATTTTGACAATTATTTTAAATATTGGGTCATTACTTATTTTATTATAATTGTTGATTGTGATATAAAATATTTAGTATGTCTGCTACATGCCAGTTATCATAGTTCTTATATTCTATTAATGATTAAATATTAAATGAGTTTTTGCCACATGCACAATCCACTTTAACTTCCTTTAATCACTCTCCCTTTCTCCTCTTTCACTCAGGCTCCTGCCCTCCCACCAGGGTTAGTGTATCCCTGCAGTGTAATGGTAATGTGGGCCTTGTGACCTGGAATGCTGCCCTACGTGCAGATCTCTATCTGGCGACAGCAGTACCTTCTGCTGTGGATGAACATAACCACACCTGCAAATCCAACCGAACAGGTTGCTCCTTCACAGACCTCCACTGTGGCGAGACGTTAGTCGCCACGGTGGCCACCTTTGAGAGGGGCTGCTGGAGCGAGCCTAGCCAGCCTTTCACTTTCAATTCAGGTCAGAATAGTTCCGACATCTTTTAAAACTTTTAAAAATTCGCTTTCTTGCTAAGAGTTAGATGAGAAGAGTGATACCACTCTCATGACTGTGCGTTAAGTATGAGACTATAGACAGGAGGAGATTAGCCTAGCATAGCATAAAGACTGGAAGCAGGGGAAACAGCTAGCCTGGCTCTGTCCTTCATAATTCATAAAGCAACAGATTTTTTAAATTATAAATATTTATGAGTATTGAACAATTATAATTCTTGTACATTTTTTAAGCGTCACAATCATATGAACTGCCGTATTATCATGTTGGTTTTAATTAACAAACATCTGTATTTATCTCTTGTTCTCAGCCATCTGCCCACCAACTGGTGTGACTGGAGTGACAAATTGCAATAACAATTCCATCACAGTAAGCTGGAACCCAAGTCCAAAGAGTGGCGTTAACTACTTCGTCCATTCTCAAGAAGATGGCGGGACCAGTGCCAACTACTCCACAGCCCAGACGTCCCACATGCTCACCATGCTGCAGTGTGGAAAGTTGTATACGCTGGCAGTTGCTGCCAGGGACGCACAGTGCACCAGTGTCCCCAGCACCCCTATACAAACTGAAACAGGTTAATATCTGGATATATCTTGGTCGCTCACCTACAACAATGCAGAGCTGTTCCAGCGAGAAAACATAATTCTCACAGTACCAGCAATCAGAATAGGACGGCAACTGATGATTGTTTTCGTTTTTGACATATCAAATGACTATTTTCTCAGTTCATTGATTGATCATGTGATCTATAAAACATCAGAAAATGGTGCAAAATGCCCATCACAACTTCTCAGACCTAAGGAGACGTCCTGACAGTGCTTCATTCGACCAACAATCCAGAACCCAAGTATATTCAATTAAGAAAGTGATATAAAACAGTGAAAAGCAGCCAACTTTCACATTTGAAAAGCTATAAACAGTAAATGTGACAGTGAATCGATTATCAACATAGCTTACAGTTAATTTTCTACAGACTAAATGATGACTAAACTAATTGTTTCAGCTCCTTTTACATTTTCCTGATAGAATTATGTCTATATTTCTCTTTGTAAGCTGATAGTTACATCTTGCGCTAGTCAGGGCCGTGGCTGGGATTTTAAAAATACACAAACACTTTATTAGTTTATTCACATTTATTCATATATTTTCTATAAATTTTATCTCCCTGCATGATGGTCTACATACGGTTACAAAGCCTTCTCTAAACTACCAGGAAGGTGTGAAAACAGTCACATTAAAAGTTGCAATATATACAAACATGATCAGAATTAGCCTCAAATAAAGGACACGATCTTCTCAACTGTAGCTTTGCCGTGGTTTTAATCACTAGTTTTATTGACATATTTCTACAACATATCATTATACTCCCAGGTTACTCTTATCCGTGCTGGACATAAGTCAAATTCTACTCTGATCATTTATCAACCAACATTACGTAGTCTAAAAATGTGGTAAAAATACTGATAAATCTATAGTAGTTCTGCAGATATGATTGGTCTTTTTCATGTGATATATTTCTGTTGCTGATTCCCTTTAGAGTAAATGTGTAGTTTTCTCTTCTTATACTCCTGCTGTAAATCTGTAAATGCAGTTGATTTGGTGTATTTCTCTGAGGAACACAATGATTTGTTCCTAAATCTCTTTCCTGCCAGCTCCGTGTCTTCCAACCAACCTGACTGCCAGAGCCGACTGTGGCACCAACTTGGGAACGCTGACCTGGGCGCCGAGTATCTACGCGATCTCCTACACAGCTACAGTGACTGGTACCCACGGCCATGTAGTTTCCTGTTCTTCCAACACAACAACCTGCTCAGTGAAGCTGGATTGTGGACACCAGTACACCGCAGTTGTGATTGCTTCCAGTGCAACATGCAACAGCAGCAATGGAGCATCCTTAACTTTTGACTCAGGTAAGTGACACCTGATTCTCCCTGCAGATGTCTAGGTTGCACTTTCAATGTTTCTTTTTGTTTTGAAGCTCAAAACCAATGAATAACTCAATCAGTCGTCTTCCCCTCTTGCCCCTCCACACAGCTGCATGTCTGCCTGACAGGGTGGCAGCAGACCTGGACTGCAATGCCAACACCTTTGCGGTGCGGTGGAGGGGGAGCATCGGCAACCTCGGCATTTACAGTACGATCGCCATTGGCAGTGACAACACTCGTGCAAATTGTAACTCCAGTAACACAAACTGCACCATCCAGAACCTCAAATGTGGTCTCAACTACAGCATTGTTGTCACTACACCAACAGTCAACTGTGGCATCATCAAGGGCTCCGACTACTTCTTGCAGTCAGGTAGCAAAATTTCCCAAACTTTTCTTGAATTACAATATATTAAATTGAATAGTTGAACTTACTGCTGCATGTGCATATGGCCACTAGTGGGAGTTGTTGTACCAAGAAAAGGAGAATGTACGTAGGTTTTACAGGCCCTGTGGTAAAATAATTTCATATTCCTTGAAACAAGACTCTTAATCCATCATTTATTAATTATTCTTACACCCTACCTGTCTTATTTATCCACCTCTTCATCATCAGCTCCCTGTAAACCACAAATGGTGTTAGTGAATCTGCAGTGCAGCACTAACGTGGCATCAGTGACCTGGGGAAACTCAGGGCCAGACCAGACCCAGGTGGTGTCAGCGGTGGACAGCAGAGGAGTGATCACCACCTGCAACTCCAGCAGCTCCAACTGCACCTTCAACCAGCTGACCTGCGGAGAGAGCTACGCTATCAGTGTGGTCGGCCGCACAAATATATGCAGCAGTGAACCAACTCTTGCAAAAACGCTCAACACAGGTACTAATAATTTAGAGAAGAATAATGTACAGCTAGCTTCTCAAGAACACAAAGTATCAGCATTACATGGCAACTCACCTGAATGTTTTTGCAGCCGCAGATCAAAATGATTTATGACTGAGTCTGCAAAATACAATCAAATATTAATTCATGGTCTACACACTAAAGCAGGACTGACACCAAAAGAACATAAAAATATGATCACAAGCAGAGATAATACAATTCTAGGCACTTTTAGAAGAACAAATAATGTAAACATGTTAAGGTGTAAATGTATGATTCTGCTTTGAGTGCACAAGGGAGGATATTTATCTAAGTGACATGACCTACAAAAGATTTAAGAAGTTTTAAGCACTACATTTTTAGAACCATCAAGATCCAAAGATTTGGACTCACCGGTACTAAATTTAAATTTATAATGGAAAAATCTTTTCAGTGTTTCTAAGCTTAGTTGGCGAACTAATTATCTGCAGTCTCTGCACAAGGTGTTGCAAATGAGTGATTATAAAGCTCTTGCTCACTTGTTGCCTGTCAGAACTAAGAAGTTAACAGTGGTTGAAGAATTATTCAGAATCTTAACTTATGGAAAAGTAGCAATACTACAAAGTAAAAATAGTCCGCTACAAGTAAAAGTCCTGCATTTAAAGCAGATGTACAGAGTTTAATATTAAGATAATTATTTAATTAATATTACTGATTCATTTATGTGTATGCAGCATTTTTATGTTGTAGCTGATGAAGGTGTAGCAACTTACTGTTAACAGGACATCTTATATGATAAGCTGCTCCTGTGATTTGTACAGTATATTAATATGTAAAGTAACTAATAGGCAGTACAGATAAATGTAAGGTTTGTAAAAAATTACAATATTTGCCTCTAAAATGTAATGAAGTAGAAGCCTGAAGTAGTATAACATGGAATATTCAAATGAAGTGCCTCAAAATAGGCCTTTTTCACAGAAGACATTTTGACATATCACAATTGGAAAAGTTGGCTGAATTCCATTTAGCTGCTTCAGTTTTAGGGTCCTTGTGTTGTGCATGCTCGCTCACTGTCATGGCTAACCAGGACACTTGAACAGAACGGAGCCATACTGTGACAAATCAAAATTGGCTGCTGTGAAAAAGGCCTACTGTAAATGTGCTTTGTTACTTTACACCACTTGTACTAAATTGTGAAATAAAAAACTGAACTTAAAGTGACCCTGCCACATATCTACCTCTCTCTCTCTCTCCCCACCAGCTCCGTGTGTTCCCGCCCACCTCACCGCAGATGTTGACTGCCTGACTGGTATCACTGTGGTTACATGGGACTCAGCACGCGGTGCCACTTCGTATACCGTCTATGCTCGGGGCAACCTCGGCCACAACACTGAATATAACGGCACCGACACCACCTGTGATTTCCTCAATCTGGCGTGTGGGCAGGACTACTCCATTACAGTGGTGGCTCGCCATGACACGTGCGGCAGTTTGGTCAGCAAGGCCATCAGCGTCACCACAGGTAATAAAACAAAAGCAGATCAGCCGATTTAAAACTAAAAGATAGTGCTTTGTGTCTCCGCCATATGTTCTGATGGGCAACTATACACAATTGATGGGCTTTACTGCATCTTAAAGGTGCAGTCAGTAATATTTTACTAGCTCTTTGATCAACCAGAATCTGTCTCCGTTTCTTTTCATTGTTTAATTATCAGTTACCTATGATAAGCTTGAAATTTGTAATAAAAAAAAATATATATTGGAGGTTGTGCAGAAAGACACATTTTCCACTTATGGCTGCCACTAGGTGTTAATTGTCAGGGGCAAGTTCTCATAAAACCTATTTAAAATCCAACTATGATTCAACAGAAGCAACTGCACTTAACAAACAGGCTTTTCATATGCAAATGCTTCCAAAAATACTTGCTCTTGACAAAATTATCTGTATCCTCTGTTTACTTTTCCCTCTCTACATCCTTCTCTGTCTAGTTCCTTGTCCCCACACTGGTCTGAAGACTACCATGGACTACGACAACAACATGGTTGTGGTGTCTTGGACGCCCGGTAGGGGCATCAGCTACTACAATGCCTCGGCTGATGCCTTAAACATCATACACAAGCAGGACTGCTCCACCTATGGCTCCTCCTGTAACATCAGCTCTCTGCGCTGTGGGGAGAGCTACAAGGTGTCTGTCACTGGACAGGGACAGAAATGCCCCAGTCCTTCCCAGTCCTGGCTGAGAATCATCACAGGTAACTTAATATAACTTTAGAGCTGCCAGCTACATTGAGCTACTTTTTCCATTCCATCCATTACTTTTAGCTTGCTAATTGTTTCAGCAATTTAAGATAAGATGGAAGAATAAGCCTTTATTGGTCCCCTGATGGGAAAAATGTGTAGCATCAAGGACCCAAATTATTACAGATAAATAGAATAAATCATTAGGCAACTAACAGTGCAGTACCGTCTCAAGCAGAGTGACAAATGAGGATAGTATAATATAATAAATATAGTATAATTTTATCCGTTACTTTACCAAAAGTTTCCGATGTTTATGAATTAACTATAGGTTACTTTTAGCTTGCATTAACTAGTATAATGGATAACATTTTTAGCTAGTTAAAGTGTTTCAACCGTTTGAACTATTTATCCATTAATTGTACCAACATTTTTCAGCTTTTTATGAATAATTTTAGCTCACTATTTATCCATCATTTTGACCTAATTTCTTTTAGCGTTTTATGAATAACTTTTATCAATTTAAAAATTTCAACAGTTTGCCTATTAATTATAGGTAATTAATTCAAATGTTTTTGACTTTTATCTAACTATTTCTAACTAACCGTTTATACTTTTATCCTGCTACCTAACTATTTAGACCATTTATCCAGTACTTTTAGCTAGCTATTTAAACTCCTCTGCTTGCTTGCCAACTAGTGTTAAGTAATTGTACAGCATGCAAGCTGGATAAGTTGACAGCAGCGAAAAAAATCCCAAATACTAATAGAATCATGTAAAAACATAACCATTATTTCATGCCAACAATCATTCTACTATTTTCTTGAAGTCAGTGTCTATCTCTAAAAAGAAACCTAAAATATATTATATGTACTCTCTGCATGTAAATGATTTGACTCACCATTCTTCTTTCACTGCTCCAGCTCCGTGTCCTCCAACCCAGCTCAAGGTCAACTCTTCCAGTGAGTCAAACAACATCTCTGTGTCGTGGCAGCCCTCGCAGGGCTCGGTCTCCTACATGGCCGTGGCAGAGAATGCACAGGGTCGCCGGTGGTCCTGCAACACCAGCACCACCAACTGCCAGATATCTGGTCTGCTCTGTGGACAGCAGTACAAGGTCTACGCTGCTGGTGTTGATGAAAGGTGCATTGGAGCCAAGAGTGACTTTAAAATGATTCGTACAGGTATGTATTAAAACCCAAGTCATAAAGCAGCTCAACAGCACATACAGCGTAAATAGTGAATGATTCAGCAATTTGAATAAGTCTGATTTCACATTTATTTTCAGAACTTGATGATGTGATATTCTTGTCTTATTCACGTCTTCTTCAGGTTTCACATATCTCCCCTCACTCCCTCATTAAAGCCACTATGTGGGATTTGAAAATGTCCTTCTTTGGCGCCCCCCAGTGGCAGTATCAAAAAAGAAACGGCGGCAGACAGCAATGCATGCTGCGACACACTAAAGCTTATTCTATTTAATGATGTCAGAATAATTTATAATCACATAAAAATGACCATAAAGCTTAAACTATTTTAGAAAATACAAATGTTGATGCTTTTACATTTATTTACTTTTACACTGAATCCATATACAACTATCCTGTAATTAATCATCCATTTTAAACTTAGAATATTCAGTTATTGTTGACACTGTCAGAGAAGCATTGATTTAGATGAATATTATTGCTCCTCTCTTACATGTAAATGAGGTGGATAAAATATTTGAAATACTTTTCAAAATAATGGAAGAACACCTCAAAGTAAGCCTCAAGATATGCCATTGAACTGAGTCAGCACATGAATAACTAAAGTAGTAGTTTCAAACATGTAACATTTTTAAGGTAGCATTTATTGCAGCGCTACTGAATTGCATTACATCATGCAGTTGGTCTCAGTATGTGGCACTAAAGCCATGTTTATTATAGCAACTGTAAGTAAATACTAAAAATGTACTTTTTACTACAAAACTAAATTTATAATTCACTTAACAACTATTTAACTTGTTCAAAGACCAAGATTATGTTTTTTTTTTTACAATTCCACCTATAATTTTTTGCCTATGTTTATGCTGATTGTACATAGCTCAATTTAAGTTTTGTTGGGTGATTATTTAAACCTCAAGAATAATTCAAGTGCACGCAAGCAGTTCACATTAAGTGAATGACTAGCAGTTCAATATCTCCCTCAAGGACTTCTCAGGGACAAGTGCCTGGATCAACCTGTGACCATACAGTGGCAGGATGTTTTCTCTAACCACTCTCTTTGCTCTCTCTCCAGCTCCGTGTGTGCCAGAGAACATAACGGACAGCCTCGACTCTCTGGCTGGTGTCCTCAACATTACCTGGCAGTCGACAGGTTACGTTGTTCAGTTCTACACCTCCGTGGTGAGCAGCAAAGGTCTTGTCAGCATCTCCAAGACGGATAAGAATTACTGCGTAGTGCGCGACCTGGAATGCGATCTGATCTACAACATAACTGTGGTAGCCCAAGACGAGGCTAGCAACAGCTCCCAGAGCCCCACAAAGCAGGTCCTTACAGGTAGGTAAAGCTCCTGATAGTTACAGTACATCTGATTACAAACCAATAGAGGTATAAAGGTTAAATGTTGCTGCTGTGTGAAAACCTCCAACTCCAATATCTCAGCTCTCTTAAAGGACCAGTGTGTAAGATTTAGGGGGATTTGTTGGCAGAAATTGAATATAATATAAAGTGTGTTTTTGTTATTGTATAATCACCTGAAAATAAGAACAGTTTTTGTTTTCATTAACTTAGAATGAGCCCTTTATATCTACAGAGGGAGCGGGTTCTCTTCCACGGAGCCCGCTATGTTGCACCACCATGTTTCTACAGTAGCCCAGAACGGACAAACTAAACACTGGCTCTAGAGAAGGCCTCTCTAAATCCTACACACTGGTCCTTTACGTACAAAAAACTGTAGGTTTCTTGACCACCATGCATTTTTAAGTTTAACCAATCAGATCTGAAAGTGATTCAAAAGGCCAAAGGACAAAGAGTTTGCCTCAACCTTCAGAAAACCAGCAAAACATGCAAAAGCATGTGATGCTTTCAAATTACACCAGAAATACATTCATATTTCAATTAGGAAAAAAATAAGTGGTCTGAGTTGACTTTTTTTTTTTAAGTTCTATAATTTGTTTTCCTATTTTCTGTCAAAAAACTTTTGTCCATTTCTTACATGAGAAAGGTTTTCATGCAGCATCTTTTATCCTCACCTCAACTTCTCTTCTTCTTCCACTCTTCCTCTCAGCTCCCTGTCCTCTCACAACCTTCCTCCCCACTGTCAACTGTACCACCGGCGTTGTATCTGTAACCTGGAACAACAGCGTGGCGGGGGTCATGTACACGGTGGTGGCGGTTGACGCCACAGGTCGGCGACACAACTGCAGCGGCACAAACAGAGGCTGTAATCTTAGCACACTTGAGTGTGGAAAGCAGTACAACGTCAGCATCACACCATCCAGGAACGGATGTGTGGGCAGAGACAGCCCCACAAAAACGATCACAACAGGCAAGGATCAATAGTATTTTAGTTTTACTTGAATAAAGATTGTTTTATTCAATTTTACTCTATACCACTCCAAGTGATATCCATGAAAGTGAGTACCATGCAAGGCTAATTTTCTGATCTGCTCCTGGTTACCTCCAGTTCCCTGTGCACCTCGCCTGTCTAACGTGAAGATGGACTGCCTGACAAACTCAGCCTGGGTGACGTATAAGATGTCTGCCGGGGCTGAGGACTACATTGTCATGGCGACAGACAGCCAAGGTGGTGTCCAGACATTTGACTGTGACTCCCCGCCAGACGGCACGTGTGATCTGCCGCCGCTGATGTGCAGCCGAAACCTCACCTTCACCATCAAGGCCCGCAACCAGCTGTGCCCCAGTGCACCCAGCAATGCCGTCATAACTGAGACAGGTAAATAAAAAATACAATGAAACTTTAAACATAAATAGTAAAACACAGTATTTATCATTTTAAAAACAAGAAAACAGGATTGTCACTTTAAATCAGTGTAACACATACGTATTGTGCTGTAACTACTGTCAATCTCTAGCTACATGGTTCATGTAAATTGACTTGAATTTATAATTTCAGTTTTCACAAAACATTATGAATGGTTTTTGCTTTGTTGAAATGATTTCAATAAATGATGTCATCAAACAAGATGCCGTGGCAGACAGAAATGCCTCCCTCCATATGTGACCTAGATACCCTGGGATGAGATGGCTGATTGACTGCACCCATTTTAATCAGCACTGTATAATTTCTCTACAAAAAACAAGCTAATGCTATTTGGATAACTTAAAAAATGCTATTTTTTTTAATTAAAAAACCCTATACATAGTGGCAGTTGTAGAAATGAAGAACACATTAGCTACTATTGAGGGGCGATGGCTATTTTGAACAAAAAACCCCAAACATTTTCAGTGAAGTATTCGGACTTGAAAGGCAGCTAAAATCTATTCTGTCAATCTAACGTAGCTCTCATGGGGATTTTTTAAGTGAAATGTCTACATCAAAGTTCTACATCAACATCTAGCCTCTAATAGCAGCTCCATTTGTTGCTTTTGTAGCCCTTTCTAATTCATGAACATTGGCTGTAAGGTGACGTACTAACAATTTTGTTTTCGCAATATAAGTATAGCTCAGAGGTTTATGCTTTACGTGGGCGATAGTCAGGAAGTTCATTTGAAAGTGTACCTCACAGTGCTTCTCTTTCCCCAGCTCCCTGTGCTCCTGCAAATATAAAGAAATCCGTGGGCTGCGATAATCGCACGATCAGCATCGCCTGGTCCGCCGTCCCTGGCGCAGTAAAATACACGGCCACGCTGGAGCATACAAATGGAAGCACCACCTGCTGCACCACATCGGGTACCGGCTGTGACATCACCAATCTGCCGTGTGGAGAAATGTACATTCTGCTCACCATGGCTGAGGGACGAACGTGCAACAGCTCCCTGAGCAATGGGGAGGTCGTCAGGACAGGTATGGTATGGTCACGCACGTGCACACACACTCCTATTATAGAAATTGTGGGAACAGATAATATAATGCTACAGCTACAGTGTTTGTGAAATTAATAAACAATTAAAATGAAAAAAAGCATAAATACATTTCTATATTGACCTCTCCCCCTCAGCGCCATGCATACCTCAGAACCTCAGCAGCAGTCTGAGCTGCAGCAACAATGTGGCCTCCATGTCGTGGAACTACAGCAAGGGAGCAGGGCAGCTGTACCGAGTGAGCGCTGTGGGTACCGATGGCCACGTGGACGAGTGCAGCTCCAACGACAACCAGTGTGATCTGACAGGTCTGCGCTGTGGACAGTATTACACAGCGACTGTGATAGCAGAGGACAGTGACTGCAAGAGCAAACCGAGCGACAGTGTGAGAATCAAGACCGGTATGTGCAGACTTTCACTGCCGAATTCTGTATGTCTTCATGGATTCTTAAATACTCCTTACAAGTATTAAGTACTATTTAGAAGTTTTCACAAGGAACATATGTTATCCAGAGCTCAAACCTTTATGGGGAAAGGTCACAAATTTCCCTATAATTCAAAAACTACACATTTATGCTTTTGTGGTTTTTTGTTCATGAAGTTCCATTAGGTAGTGCTCATTGCCGTTTCTTTTCATCTAGAGTAAGCTGGCTCAGCTCATGCTATTTTTTTTTCAGGAAATTACAGCAAATATATAGTAAAAGTTTTCACAAATTTTGTGACATCATGATTGATGAATGAGTTTTACTTTAAAGGAATAGTTTGACATTTTGGGACATACACTTATTTGCTTTCTTGTTGAGCATTAGATGAGAAGATGGATACGTCTCACATGGCTGTATGGTAAATATAAAGCTGCGTTATGTCTTGCTTGTTCAATCTGTGTGAAAATACTAAAAAGATCAGCAGCCAACCAGCAGAGACTCCAGGAAGTCACTGCGACCAAGAAATAGTCCGGTTCATAAACCTTCGGACAGAGCCAGGCTAGCTGTTTCCCCTTGTTTCCAGTCTTTATGCTAAGCTAAGCTAATTGGCTGCTGCCTGTAGCTTCATATTAAGCGTACAGATATGATAGTGGTATCAATCTTCTCATCTAAGTCTGGGCATGAAAACAAATAGGGGTATTTTACAAAATGTAAAATTATTTCTTTAACTCTACAATAATTTCAATTTTAAAATCAATTCAGTAGTCAAAAACTCTTTTAAAAGGTGACACAAGAAGACTTTAGGCCCTACACCAAATCTTCTTTATCTCTTCTCACCAGTACCATGCACCCCTCAAAACATCTCCTCTGTGGTGGGCTGTAAGACCAATTCTCTGACGGTGTCCTGGTCTCAGAGCCCCGGAGCCGACTCCTACATTGCCACAGTGCAGGACAGTAACGGTCAGACCACAACCTGCCAGGGCACGACCCAGGGCTCCTGCAATGTGACAGGAGTCCCTTGTGGTCAGATCTACCATGTCTCCGTGGTCTCCTCTGATGGATACTGCAACAGCCCGCCCACTCCTGTGGTTGAGGCACCTTCAGGTAGGACAGAGAGCCAAGTGATGAGCATGTATCTTAAGGATGGAGGCTAGAATCAGATTAGAAATAGAATGAAGAGGAAATGGATGCACTGAACCGACAGAAACTACGCAGGAATGACCTTTAAAATAAATTGCAAATCCTTGCTGTCATGAGACAACTTAGTTTTGCCTTGGTTTTCATATTTTATACTTGAAATAAAGGATTTCATAGTTTCTCTTGGAATTGAGGAGATTCTTTTACCCTTTAGGATCATGAAATAATGGATAATGTAATCCATAATAATGAAAAAAAAATGAAAATGTGTGCTTTTATACCCTACGTTTTGCTGCTTAATTGTACAAAATGATTCTAAATACCAATTATCTCAGTGCATTAAATATTGTTTCATATTTGTAAATTGTGAAACATTGATATTGCTGTTAGTTTTAAAGTTTTAAATGTGCTGTCTATATTGCAGTTTTTATGTTAATCCTATAAACAATGCATTAGCAACATAAACTACACTCAGTGTATATTTATCATCATTAACAAGCTTGTTTTTCTTTTATAGTTCTTTTTAGACATCAGGGCAATGTACAGTAGTAATATATTTAAAACAAGCTAAAATCATAACTTTCTTACCCGTCTTGTCAGTTCCCTGTCTGCCGACTAATATCAAGGCAGTGATGGACTGTGACACGAAGACGGCCATTGTGGGGTGGTTCCCAAGTGATGGAGCTTTGATGTACGTGGTCACGGCCACCTCCACGTCAGGCCACAATGTCACCTTAGAGGTCAACACCACCAACTGTGATCTGGAGGGGCTACTTTGTGGACAGAGCTACTCCGTGTCAGTCAAAGCTGTGGGACCGAAGTGCAGCAGCATCGCTAAGATGACAGGACAGCTGGTCACTGGTGAGCAACGGCACACAGGCTTAACAAAGCTGCATGCATGCGTAAAAAGCCCCCCACCACTCAAAAATATGTGTTGCTTTTTGTCACTTCACTTGTTTGACCTTCACTGTGCAGAATGTTGTACGTTCAGATGTTGACACTAGAAGGCTGTTCGTCACGCTTTCTTTCTTAAGTCTGAGTTTAAGATGAGCACGTACGAGCGTTATTTTGTGGCTAGTCTGGAAGCTAATCCTGGTCCACTATGGTCTCAAAAACATGTCTGGATGGAATCTTTAAATGTATAATTTAAAAAACTTAATCTTCTCTCCACCCTGTGGTACTATCAAAAAAGACACCCCACCCTTCATAAAATGTGGTGATACAAACTATGTCTGTTATTGAGTCCTAAAAGTCTTATTTTCGATTGCGAGTACAGTGAGTGATTCATTTGTCCAGTTTCCAATTCAATTCAACTAGACTTTTCTAGAATTGAATGTCAGTACTTAATATCAGATAGTAAAAGTGTCAGTTTTTTAGAAATTTCTCTGCAGAGTTGGTTTGTATTAGAGACGTGAAAATTATCTCATGACATTCTTTTAAGAAAATACGATGTTTTCAGTTCAATTGCAGAAATTCTTTTTTTTCTTCTTTGCAGTGTAAAAATGGTCCATGTGAGACAAACCTGGGAACAAAACTGTAGTTTACACTGAAATTTAGAGATTTTAGCAAAGCAAATGTCTTACAATGACTCTTACAATGATTTATGTTGAATTTTGATTCTTGATAAATATGAGTTTTAATTTTTGTATTATTGGTCCAAGTAAGAGTCCCACTTACTTTTACTGTAATAGACTCTTTTCACAGCAGACATCGTCAAAGCAGGAAAAGCACAGGTGGAATTAACATTAATGATGGCTGCATTCCATTTAGGAAAGCCAGTTCCAGAGCTCTGGTATTGTGTGTGCGCTCAATCAATGACATGGCTTTCTGGGATACTTAATGGACCTGTGCGTTTCCTGCTTTGACAGTCGTCAAATGGTCTGCCATGAAAAGGGTCTATACACCATATAGAGTATTTAAGGTTCTCATTCTAAGAGATTTGCATGATTTATTTGAATTTCATGAACACTATGTTTTTTTTAATCTACATGGAAACTTACAGATAACGTAGTCTTACATACTCAACACTTTCCTCCATCCTCTCTTCCAGAGCCGTGCATCCCTCAGCGCATCAACACTGACTACAGCATGACGATCGGCCAGGTGCTGTGGGACACGAGCGCCGGTGCTGATGACTACAAAGTTGAAGGGGCAACAGAGGAAGGCCTGATTGTCTCCTGCTCCACCAAGGACACCTACTGTGCCTTGTACAACATGGAATGTGGCCAGATATACAACATCAGCGTCACGGCAAACAGTCTCGTGTGCCAGGACGTGTCCACCTCGACTGAAAATGTTACGATCACGACAGGTGAGAAAACACGTGGATAGAACTTTCTTTATTCTTTCTCCATTGGAGAGAAGGTGCGTCTTTGCTCTTGCTCGGTTCTCAACAGTCTGAAGACTTTCTTTGATGTTGTCTGCAGTGCGGTCACTATTGAGGAGGTGAGAGTTGGGATTTGAGAACCTGAGAACTTTAACAACGATTAATTGATTAGTTGATCGACAGAAAAATAATCTGCCTATAATCTAAAAACTATTTTGATAGTCGTTTAAGTCAATTTTAAAGCCAAACTTTCCCTTATTCCAGTTTCTCAGTTGTGAGGATTTGCTGCTTTTCTTTGTCCTATATGATAGTAAAGTAATTAGATATAGGTTTTAAGGTGTTGGTCGAACAAAACAAGTCATTTGAGAGCACCAGCTTCAGCTTATGAAATTGGAATGGACGTTCTTCGCTATTTTGTGACTTTCAGAGCTAATGATTGGTCAATTAATCGAGGAAACAATCAGCAGATTAATTAATAAGGAAAATAATAGTAAGTTTTAGCCCTAGGACAGAATAACTGCATGTAATTTAGGCTTAATGTGTCACTTTTGGCATATTTTCAGTACCTGTTGATGTAAATATTATGTTTCAAAGTATTGAAAATATGAAGATTCATACATATGTTTTTTTGATTACGCAGCATAGATGAAAGATAATATCAGTATCCTTTTTGTGTCTTTCAACCTGTTCTGTCTCTCTTCTGTCCTCAGAGCCTTGCCCGCCCACCAACGTGGAGACCAATGTGCAGTGTCATAACGACATAGGAACTGTGTCGTGGGAGGCGAGTTTTGGTGCGGTGAGCTACAAGGCCCATCTCGCTGGGCGCGATGGCCACTCCCTGTCCTGCTTCACCAACGAAACCTTCTGTAACATAGAAGGCCTCCACTGTGGAATCATTTACTACACCAGCGTCATCGCCGTCGGAGAGACACTCGAGAGTAGCGCCTCCACTACTGTCCTGCTGACCTCAGGTATGGTGTACTCATACACTGGCTTAATTTCATTAAAACATGCTAAAGATGCTGAATCCTCTTTGCCACAACTTACACCTGCACTTTTCCACCACAGTGAATCTTTTGATAGGTATTTTAAGTGAAAATGTTACATGATATGAAAATATATCTAGGTTAGAAAATGTTCGACCGGTCTCCTACATTTCTCTTGTGTTGACTTCCTTGACGAGAAAATTCATAACTTGTTTTGGTTTAGAAACATTAATAAGGCAAGATTTTAAGATTACCCTCCCCACCAACTGAGGCTTCAGTAGAGACGTATCCTCAGTAACTGAGTACTGTTTGCCTAAATTAAAAGGTACCCTGTGGAGTTTCTGACCACTAGTAGCACTATGGAGCAATGTTTTGATGAGTTTTGTGCACAAACATGTGAGTGGTTTCATGATATTCCACTAATGAGCAGATGACAGTAATCGTCACAGAAAATGTCACTCCAACACGTTTTTATATGCAAATCATACCACAATGATGTCTCGCATATGCAGTTTGATGCTAGCGACTTCTAGCAACCTTTAGAGCAGGCTACTTTCCAAAAGAGGGGGCAACATTGGTAGCATGACTTAAGATGAAATTTCTCAACCGGTAACTACTACAGACTGAAGCAATGTACCTGTATATGTGAAGACCAGTGCAGCTTTAAAGTGTGATTAATGAAATTGCATCCATGTCTTTTATGTCTTTCCGTCCCTTCTGTCTCTATAGCTCCCTGTGCAGCTGCAAATGTGGCCGCTAGCGTGGATTGCTACAACAACACAGCCAAAGTCTCCTGGAGCCCCAATGGAGCAAAGTCCTACATAGTGACTGCCGTAGGAACGGATGGCCACTGGGCTTCATGTGAGACCGTTAAGAACCAGTGTGATTTGACGGAGCTGCAGTGTGGTCAGACGTACAACATCAGCATCGCAACCATCAACGACCAATGCCAGTCTGACACACAGACTATTGTCACCGTCAGCACACGTGAGTTGAGCAACATCTCATCCCTGAGTAGTTGGAGTCGAGTGAGTGGGATTCTAAATTTATACTATTTATTGTTTTTATTTCTTGTAAAAAGAACATTCACCCTGGAATTTCATATAGGGGCAATTTCTCATGAATGTTTTGATATTTAACTCAACATGTTGTCCAGGACCCTGCAAACCTATGTATGTTGAAGTGGACCTGCAGTGTGGGACAAGTACGGCCAACATGTACTGGGAGCAAACAGAGGGAGTGGAGCTCTACATGGCTACTGCCACCAGCAGCATGGGAAAGACTCTGAAGTGCAACTCCACCAACGCCACCTGCCAGTTCCCCAACTTGTACTGCGGGAAAACCTACGAATTCTCTGTAACTGCGTACAGTAACATGTGCTACAGTGAAATCAGCAGCACTGCGGAGATTCAGACAGGTAGGGCTCATTATCGTTGACTAATTAACTAGTCAGGTAATCGATCGATTGGTGGAGAGATTGGGTTTTTAGTTACATAAAGATAGAGATGAAATTGTCCTGCTGACTTACCGAGCAAGTCCACCCTCATCACAGTCACAAAATATTGTCAGTGCTACATTTATCTTTTCTGGATAGATTTTTAATTCTTGTATACGGTTTTTCTGAACTCTCTTAATTTTCTCTCATTTTGCACGCAACAGACAGAGACTCAAGATCAGCTTTATTTCATTAAAACTGTGGAACCAAAATACCCAAAATGTAATACTTATAACAATTCTATATAGATAAAGAATCCCACACTTCCATATTTTCTTTATTGATATTATTTATTATTTCAAAATATTTGTCATTTTCTCTGTTAAACTGCTGTCTGTCACCCTCCTCTATGCAGTTACTGTGTAATGCATTTATTCTGCATTATTGCCTTTCTTAAACAATCCATTTTGGAGTGAATGACAATTAATCTGCAACAAATGCAATAATAGATTAATTGTTTAAAGTAATTTTTGAGGGAGAAATACAATAAATCCACTAGTTCCAGCTTTTAAAATATGAGTAATTATTTGTTGTTTTAGTCTTCTATGATAGTAAACTGAATACTTTTGGGTTTTAGACTGTTGAACAAAACAAGAAGTTTGAATATGACAACCTGAGCTTTAGGAAATGATGATGGGCACTTTTGACTATTTTATGACATTTTATAAAACAAATTTTTGATTGAAAAAGAAAAAAATTGTTAGTTGGAGCCCTACACTGCAGCAATATTGGAACAAGCGTGTCAGAAGTGGGAATTTAACAGCAAAGGTCACATCTGAACTAAAATAACATTTCACTGAGGACATTGTGTGACATGTCTCAACTCCTTCTCCAGAACCCTGCCAGCCAACTGGCCTCACAGTCAGAGGGGCTTGTAACAATGATACGGTGCTGTTGGGTTGGTCGGCGGCTAAAGGGGCATTGGTCTACGAGGTGACAGCCACAGGAAACCTGGGATACGACACATCTTTCCAAACCAATGAGACAACAATAGAGGCTGAGCTGACCTGCGGACAACTCTTTACCTTCACTGTAAAAGCTCAAGATGATCAATGTGAGAGCGCTGAGAGCCGGCCTCAAGAATTCAAGACAAGTAAGCGTCTCATTTTTACTTTTGTCTAATGTGGTGTACAGTATGGTAAGTTCATGATGATGTAACATTCCATCTTCCCTTCAGGTCCCTGCATACCTGAGAATGTGGAGAGCTTTACGCACTGTGAGAACAATCTGGGCTCGGTCAGCTGGGCCAAGAGCGATGGGGCGGAGTCCTACATGGCCATCGCAACGGGACATGACGGCCACACCCACTTGTGCCCCACAACCAACACCAGCTGCACCTGGAACGACCTGCACTGCGGCGAGAAGTACACCGTTAATGTCATTGCCAACGACCGCATGTGTGCCAGCTTGCCGAGCAACGCCACTTCAATACGAATGGGTAAACAAGCTTTTATACTGGACGTCACGGGGAGTCGAACTACCCTCGAATGTTATGTGAAAACCTGGAAGGTCTGAGAGGGAATTTTATAAGCCACTTCCTAATTTTTATGAAATGAAAGGTTAGAGAGATGTCCAACCAGAATTGAGCATATAAATCAGGCTTGAGTGCTCCTCTGAAATGATGTAATGTGAAAAGCACCAGTATCACAAATAGAGCTGAAACGATTTGCTAATTAAGCAATCAACAGAAAATTAACCTGCAACAATTTTGCTGATTGATTAATCGTTTAAATCATTTTTTTAAAGCAAAAATGCTTCTCCAAAGTAATGATTTGCTGTTTTTCTATGTTTTATATAATTGTAAATTGGTTAGCTGTAGGTTTTGAACTGTTAGTAAGACAAAGCATCTGGTGACATCACCTTGGGCTCTGTAGACCAAATGATCAGCAGATTCATCTGGAATGAAAATAATCATTATTTGCAGCCCTAATCACAACTAAACTTTTGTCTTCTGTTTTTAGCACCCTGTATTCCTCAGAACTTGAAATCATCTATGAACTGCACTATGAAGGTGAATATTTTACTCTTTTTACAAACCGTTTCTCTCAAAGTTCCTCCTCTGGAAATATTAAACAATCTGTTCTGTCTTCATTTCTGCCCTGTGAAGCACTCTTACTTTGAAAGGGGTTGTACAAGTTAAGTTTAATATTATTATTATTATTATATAAACTGAAATTAAAATCATATTGTAATGTGTTTCTAAGGTGGGATCGCTGACCTGGAATGCCAGTGAAACTGCTGAGTTTTACATTGTGACGGCAGAGAACAACAGTGGCCACAAAGTGCAGCTCAGCACCAGCGATACCTGGACCTTCATTTCAGAGTTCCTGTGTGGCACGGAGTACTTCCTGTCTGTTCAGGCGGCAGACTCTGTGTGCACAAGCCGTCCCAGTCAGCCTTCAAAGCTCGTGTCAGGTAGATTCCTCTTCCGTACACTGTAAAACCCTGGTTGTCTGAATGCCCTACTTTGATGACTCAAAGCTAAAGTAAAAGGGGGAAACACATATTACAGTGTGCAGGGTTTTATCATTCCTAATTTAAAAGTTACTGTAGGATTATTTTATGCCAAGAAAATTTTAACGACTACTACATTCTTATTTCCTTGAATTCAGTTATTTTAATTAAATTTATTTATTTATTTATTTATTTTTTAAATAGACAGACTGAGACAGACACACATCCACAAATTGGTGGATTGTGCTCCACACTTAAAACAAACAAACAAAACAAAAACAAACTATATCCTGGAACAGTGATCCTGACCTTATATCCGCATAGCCTCCACTAACATTGCTTTCCATTGCCCTCCCATTGTCATGCAGTCTATTCTCCTTCCTTCTCTCAGAGCCCTGCCCGCCCACCGGCGTCTCCAGCTTAATTAACTGCCTCTCTAACATTGTTTTGGTGTCGTGGACCGACTCGGCTGGGGCGGAGTTCTACACCGCCACAGTGACGCAGGCAGACGGCCAATTTAAAAGCTGCTGGTCTGACAGCAAGCAGTGTGGCATGCCGAACCTAAACTGTGGACAGAACTACACTGTGACTGTTGTCGCCTCGAAAGATAAGTGCAACTCTGACGTCAGCACGGCAGGCACACTGCAGTCAGGTGAGACATTATCTAGCTTCTTTGGTCCATTTTCTCTATACTTCTTTTGTACATTTTTTATTCCGCAAACAGAAGGTGTGTAAATAGTTTTGGTCAAGAGTTTAGATGGCTTTAATGTATTACAAAATAAAGTCATCTAATCTTCATTTTCCCAAACATCCCAAACAAGAAGAGGTCAATTTTCATTAAGATATAAGGGTCCTTACTTAAGGAAAATGGGTTAAAAGTTATCTTTATAATTAAACTTAAACGCATCTTATCTTAAAACAGAGCTTAAATATCTGTCTTATGGAACTTTTTTTTTTTTTTTTAAATGAATCGTTTCTTACACAATCTACATATTTAATTTATATACAGAATGTTTTATATTTACACTACTTTATTTCCTCTTCCTGCACACTATATTTCATGTAACTTTAATGTTGTTTTTAAACATTTTTATTTGTGCATCTTAAACATGGACTCATTTCCTTATCCCCATTTAGGCTGAACAAAATTATTTAAAGTAGTGGTGACAAGCAATAGGTGTCTTGTTTTTATAGGAGATCCATGGTCCAGAGTCCATGTCAAATGGTCGAATAGAAATTTTTATATATATATATATAAATTAAAATCGTTAAGTGAAGAAAATGTATATAATTGTCTGCAAAATGGCCCCAGTGTCGTCTTATTGTTGCCTTAACTGTGATTGTTTTCTATGCTCAGTTCATTCATATCAGATACCTTTAAAATGAAGGCTTGTTTAGCGCTTGTAGATACGTAAACCTACTACAATCTCCTCCCCATGTCTTTCTCCAGTGCCTTGTGTTCCCACTAATGTGGAAGTGAATATAGACTGCTCTGTAAATCACGCTGTCGTGTCCTGGAGTGCCAGCGAGGGCGCTCTTTACTACAGAGTGACGGCTCAGAGCACACAGGGAGACATGTCCTTCTGTGGGAGTAAAAACCTATTATGCACCTTGACCAACCTGACCTGCGGCCAGTCCTACGCTGTCCAGGTGGTGGCGCAGGATAACATTTGCTCAAGTTTACCCAGCCCAGCTACAAAGTTCAACTCAGGTAAAAACACTGGATGGACACGAATCTCCTTTGGATGTCATAATGTTTACTTATGAATGTGTCACTGACTTATTGCTCTCAACATCCTCCATTTTTTCCCTCCCTCTCTCAGTTCCCTGCATACCTCACATTGGGTCAGCGGAACTGGATTGTTTCACCAACTCTGTCCTCTTGGACTGGGACTACGCTGAGGGTGCCCTGGACTACACCGCAACAGCCCAGTCCTCAAGCGGCACGGGTTCCACCTGCAACTCCAACGATGCCAACTGCGAGCTGGAGGACCTGAAGTGTGGCCAGACCTATAATATCATCGTTGTGGCCTCAAATGAGAAGTGCAGCAGCCCTCCAAGCACTAGCCTGCAGGTGGAGTCAGGTGAGCTCCCACTAACAAAATAATTAACGGCATTAAGAAATAATTTCAAGCACGGCCATTCTCGGCTTCTGTGTGTGTGTGTGTGTTTGGCGACATTAAATCCAGGTGAAAATCGGTTTAAATGTAAAAAGAAAAAAAATGTATTTTTTGGATGGATTTCTCATACATACTCACTGAAGTGAGATGTTGTCAGAGATACAACTGACCTGAAAATTTCAGCCAGAAGAGGTACACAACTAGCAAAAACCTCCACAGTGATTCCCCCCCTCTCACTTTCCCTTTCCTCCTCCAGTGCCTTGTTCTCCTGAAGATGTTGTATCTGTACTGAACTGCTCCACCAACACAGCCCATGTGGAGTGGCAGGCCAGCAGAGGGGCTGATTACTACATTGTCGAAGCCTTCGGCATGGAAGAACATGAATCTAGCTGCGAGACAGCCTCACGGTCCTGCGTCCTCGCAGACCTCATGTGTGGCTTCACCTACAACATCAGTGTGATCGCCCTTAACAGTGTGTGCAATGTCTCGACAAGTGACATAACACAGCTGCAAGCAGGTAAGGAGGATCAAAGAGATTTAACATATTGACATCTGGCAGTGTGATAGATATATATGTTACAGATCCAGGTTTTTTAGTAACATTTGGAAATATTTAGGAAATATTGGGAGTCATGGGTAGGAGAAGATTATGCAGATATGTATTGTTTATACTTGTCATAAAAAAGGAAATAAAAAACTTGGAGAGCTAATGGTACTGTATTTCCATACGTCTTGGTGATTTTACATACCACTTAACAATATAATCTTTCCATGAAACTGATTTGGGCAAAACAGCGTTTTCTCTGGCAGCGCTGATAATGCTAACAACTATCAATGATGGCTCTCTATTTGTATGGATGATTATTGGACCTATGTTGATCCTGAATCATTATGCAAGACTAATATTTCTCTCTGTGTGTCTGTGCAGTGCCCTGCGTACCGCAGCAAGTGGAAGTTCATGTGATTTGTGAGACTGATGCTGTGGTGGTCTCTTGGGAGCCCAGCAAAGGGGCATTGTCATACACCGCAGTTGCCCGGGGCAGCGGTGGCTACGTGTCAACGTGCAACACCAACCATACAACATGCCTGTTTAGTGACTTGCGGTGTGGCCTCAACTACTCCATCACTGTTAGTGCTTCAGATGAGACTTGTAGCAGCGCGAGAAGCTCTGTTGTGGTGCTCCCCGCAGGTAGAATCAAGATTTAATTATAATCACAATAATGTGGCATCTTCATTAGACATTTATCCTAAACTGCAACATTCAGTGCAGCTGTAAGGCATATTGCATGTTTTATTAAAGCTCTATTTGTACCTGACTTCATTCATCCTTGTCGGTCTGTCTGTCTGTCTGTCTGTCTATAGTGCCGTGCAAACCACATAAAGTAACAGCAAAGATTGCGTGCAGTAATGACACAGCCGTTGTGTCGTGGGACAAAGGAGAGGGTGCGTCCTCCTACATGGTGCAAGCTTTTGGGCCCAGTGGTCACAAGACCATGTGTAACAGCACCACAACCACTTGCAAGCTACCCAACATGCAATGTGGCCAGCTCTACAACCTGACAGTGACAGCTCTGGATGGACGGTGTGACAACAGTGAAGCCTACCTCACCCTGCAGTCAGGTAAGTGTAAACAATAAGGGCTCTTAATTGAAAGTAGGATAATAATTATCTTTGTCCATCAGTTTTCTTTTCAGGCTCTCCTTATAAAGAACCATTTATTGTTCAATATTTGCTTGCATAGGCAGAACCTTACCAAGTGTAGTATAACCACAAACACTGCACTTAATTTAAAAACACTTTAATTTAGTTAGACTTGTGAAAGAATTCAAGGTGTTCTCTCTTTCTAAAGGGTCATTTAAATGTGTTGCTGACATGTGATCTATATTATTAAGCAACTAACTGCTCTCTCTCTCTCTCTCTCTCTCTCTCTCTCTCAGTGCCTTGCTGGCCAACCAACGTTAAGGCTTCCCTACAGTGCCTATCAAACTCTGCTGCAGTGACATGGGAGCAAGCCAGTGGAGCACTCTCCTACGTTGCAGTGGGTATTACAGCAGACGGAAGCCACCAGACTAAATGTAACAACACCATGACCTACTGTGATCTGAGCAACCTGCAGTGTGGACAGACCTACAACGTGAGCGTGTTCAGCCAGGATGAGTCCTGTTCCAGTGTCAAGAGCGACAAGGCTTACATGCAGACAGGTATGGTAAACATGGGTGTAAATTTGCATTTAAAGTTTGCTTTTGATGGTAACCTCAATGTTCCTCAACATAGCAACATAGAGTGGGTAGTTACCAGGAGAGTTCTATGTTAATACTATGTTAGGTAGTTAATACTATATTAACCTGCCTCTTTGCCTCTCCCCTCTCTCTTTCCCCCCCAGCCCCCTGTGCACCCCAGAATGTGGCTGTTGATGTACAGTGTGGAGCCATGGTCGTATCCTGGTCCCCCAACCCCGATGCCCAGTACTTCCATGTGGCGGCTGTGAGCAACACCGGGGCGAGACTCTACTGTAACTCCAGTGGCAGTGCCTGCACCCTCAGCAATCTAACGTGTGGACAGAAGTACAACGTTACTGTGCTGTCTGTAAGAGATGGTTGCGAGAGTAAACTGAGCGCTGTGGTGCAGAGTTTCTCAGGTAAACCTCAAGCAGTCATCCATTTGTTCAAATGGAAAACGTACACATATAAATGTGTCAATGACACGAATGGCATTGGAAATTAACTCCCGTCGGAAGTATGTCGAAGCAATTTGCGGCATTTTCTGGAGAATAAATGAAGCTAATTTCATCATTCATTCACAAAAAAGCTGGTAAAACACTAAGCATATTGAATAAGCGTATTTCTTTTATCATCTGATTAAAAACTTAATTAAAATGTAATATGCTTGTAGATGCTGCACATTGGCATATCTACATAAACTACTGCTGCTATTTTCCATGCCTTTATGTGACACGGGTTGGACACAGGTTATCTGCTGTTGACAAAAGATGCCGTGTGTCTTTGACATGATATAGTTCCTACCATCCCTTTGCTTCTGGAGAATTTCTTTCAGGAAAGAGCAGGAAATAAGAAGTAAAGCATGGCGATGTAAAAGGAACGATGATGTGACAATGCCGGCAAAGAAAAGCAAACACACAACATGTGGCTCAAACAGAGCAATGACCTCAGTAACATTTAAATAAGTCTTAGCATCTTTACCCTTATTAAATGATATATTGCCTCAATATTGGGAAGCAGTTTAGTGCACTCCTACAAGGATCACATGACACTTTAGGAGAGATTCTTTAAGTGCAGAACCCCTTTTTATTCCCACAAAATTCAAATTGTACAACCATTGGTTGCAATATCTCACCCAAACGTCTTTGATGTATTTGTAGCTCAATCTACATGCTCACTGCTTTCCATTTCATCCTCCACAGCTCCATGTGTGCCCAGGAACGCTAAGGGCAGTCTGGACTGCATATCAAACTCTGCCTGGGTGACGTGGGACCCCTCAGAAGGAGCCCTCAGCTACTCTGTGCTGGCTAAATCGGTTAAAGGTCACAACTCCAGCTGCACTAGCACCTCCTCTCCCTGTAATGTGCCAGATCTGAAATGTGGGACGCTTTACACCTTCTACGTCACTGCGGTCAAAAAACACTGCCGCAGTAATTACAGCACCCCCTTTGAGATCGAGACAGGTATTCAACAAGAATCTCGACTCAATATACCAATTTTGAAGTGAAGTGCTTTTTGTCTTTGAAAGGTTACTAGGAAAATTATCTAGTTAGAATTTTGCCACATTAATGCTTTACCAAATGCTAAATGAAACATTAAATCTTGTCTGGCACAAAAGTACTGTTACACTGACATCCATGGGTCAAGTCAGTGGTTCCGAACCTTTTTGGCTTGTGACCCCTTAAAATGAAGCAGTGTTTAGTTGTGACCCCTTGTCATAGCTTGAGTTTTTTCGTCAAAACTTAAATCAACACTCAGTGTTTCACAAAAAAAGCAAAGATTTTAGTTAAAAAAAAACAACAAAAAAAACAAATTTGATTTGTGTAGCAAAACTTTTTTTTTCTTTTCCATCCCAATAATAATACAACAGCTAGGTTAAGTCCTTTGGGGTTACAACTAATCATCTGCTACATAAGATTTACTCTGTGCTTCTATTTAACACAGTGCAAGTAGCACAAGAAGTGAGAGGATACAATGCCTATCATTTTCCCTTATGTGTCCTGTTCTTTAGGTCCTTGTGCACTAACATCCATTCATGCAGTGGCACAATGCCACAGCGACACGATCCAGGTGGAATGGGAGCTGAAGGACAACACACCCTTCTACGTGGTGACCGCTGAAGGCCAGGACCGAAGCCTCACCACCTGTAACAGCACCTCCAATTCATGTGTACTCGAGGATATCCGCTGTGGCATGCATTATAGCATTATAGTATCAACTTCTTCCAATAAGTGCAGCAGCCTCAGAAGCCCACCAAAGAGTATTAAAACAGGTATTTTTCAGCTCACCTGTATTAGTCTGATTCATGTATCACTCACTGATGGATAAACTACAGTAGATCAACAGTAAAAACTTATTGAATGAATATGTGGGAATAAATTAGTTTTGAATGTGTCTAAGACAAAGTGCATTGTTTTTGAGTGCCAAACCAACCCTTACTTTCTACAACAAAGTGCCAATTAATCAGGCTGAAGAAGCCAAACCCCTTAGAATCTTCTTATACAACAAATTATCATGGGTAAAAAACATAGATAAGATGGTAACTAGAATGGGAAAAAGGTCTCGCTGTCATCAAAAGGTGTCAGGTGAAATGTTTGACACAAGATGCAGTGAAGGAAGCAATTCAGACCTCCCATCTTGATTATTTCCCAGCAGTATGGTCAAGTGCCTCTGCAGGTAATCAGAGTTGTACAAAATAGAGCAGCTCGTATGGATCTTCACTGTGGATTACAATCTAATGGTGTTGCCATGCATGTAAATCTTTCCTGGCTGGTCGTTAAAAGCAGATTACTGTATTCATTACTAGCTTTTTTAAAATTTTTATTTCATAATAACAAAGACTATATTTTGTGTAAAAATTTAACTTTCAATATTGATATACATAACTATTCTACAAGACGTGCAGTAGCAGGGTATTTTTATATATTGCCTGTTGTCCTTATCAGCCGTGTTTCCACCAGAGGAACTTTGCCCAGGAACTAGAAACCTTTCTGTAATCGTTGTTGTATTGTCGCATGCCAAAGTGACATGTAAAAATAGCCATAGCTTTTTCATATGTCAGCGAACTAATTTGCCTAATCTAATCAACAACAACGGGCTGAAGAAACCTTTTAGTTCCTTGAAAAGTAGTTCCTTGGACTAAAAGTTCTGGGTACTTTTAAGTGGAAACGCTGCTATAGTCTTTGTTATTATGACAGCATTGATTCATTAGAACATTGATGGATTAGTGCTTCAGTACATACTAAACACACTGGATGTTGTTTTATCGTAGCTTGTCTATGTGTGTTGTATTTCATGTTGTGTCTATGTCTACTATGTATGTCCTGTTTTTCTTGTTGTTTGTGTTATTGTCATGGTTTTTGTGTAATATTTATGGTTGTTCTGTCCTCTTTAGCGCCCTGTGTCCCAGACAATGTGACAGTGGTACAATCATGTCAGGAGAATGGAACCATAGTGACGTGGGGACAATCCCGTGTGGCTACGTCCTACACGCTGATGGCCACAGCAAGGAATGGACATGTTGTGAAATGCAACACCTCAGTGAACAACTGCACCCTGTCTAACCTGCACTGCGGACAGCTGTACAGCTGGAACATCACCGCCCATGGAGACAACTGCACCAGCCAGCCCAGCACTTCGTCCTTCAGAACAGGTAAAGACATGATAAGACTTTTTAGTTTAGTTTATTTCACCAGGATAATCTACTGACACATACAGTAGCAGCATGTACTGGATTTTACACTTATCTAGTCACCTCTCTTAGATTAGATTTTATTAATGTATAGGACTGTATAACCAACAAGTATGAGCTAATATTATCAGCTTCCTGCTTGAATCTCTGACAGTAGCTCTTTTCTCTCTGTCCTCGCAGTGCCCTGTGTGCCCTCAAGTCACAAAGTGGATATTGATTGTAAGACCAACTTTGCCACCCTGTCTTGGAATGCCAGTGAGGGCACGGAGCATTATTTTGGCTTTGTCCAGTCTAACAGCAGTGTCACCCACTTTAAGAGCAATGCCACCTCCACTATCATCAAAGGCCTGGAATGTGGTGGCATTTACAATTTCTCTGTGGGAGCCTCTAACGGCGTCTGCAACAGCTTGATTAGTGCACCTCTGCAGGCGGGAGCAGGTAAACATTAGAGCTCAAAAATTCACTATCGCACTTCACCATTATTAACAATGCTCCAATGAGTTAATAAGCATACATTCATTTTTACATTAATAAACAGAATGTGGTAAAACAAGTGTTTAGATGTTATTTCTAGTCCTACATACTACATTCTATTTATTTTATTGAACAACTAATTATTTTGGCTTCAGGCCTCAGTGACACAAGATTTCTGTTAAATATAGTACGTAGATATAAAAAAAAAAAAAGTATAGTCTTGCTCAGATATTATACAATAATCAGGTCCAGAAATACTCACTCAGTTGGTTGTTACTTCCCTGTCATTTGGTTTAATACCTGCAATGTAGTACAGCTAATCTAGCGGTAAAGGTATAAAATCAGCATATCCTACCAAGGCGGCCAGTGAGAAAGTTATTTCAGTCTTTTGAAAATGTGTCACAATTTTACAAGTGGTATGCTGATACAGTACACCTGAAGAACAAGAGCTAAACACATTTTAACGGTGCTAATTCCACTGGTAAAATACTCTCTTAATATATAATCTCTTTCCTCCTCAGTTCCATGCGCTCCCACTGGTATGAAAGTGCGAATGCAGAGGATACGCCAGGGTCACTGGGCCATGACGACATGGAACAGTGTCAATTGTTCTAATGTTGACTACCTTGTGGAGATAATCGGTCGAATCCAGAACAATCCGCAGGCCCTGATGGAGGTCTCTTCTTACTGGCTGCCCAGGAAATACTTTGAGTTCCCAATGCCTTGCAGCACAGCTTATAACCTCACCGTACGCGCCAAAAACTCAGCCGGGGTCAGCAAGCCGTCGAGCATCTTTACTGGAGTCACAGGTAACTGTGCGCTGCACTCATCCCTGACTTTATACAGAAGGGAGTGTAGTATAGTATAGTGATCTTTATAGATTTATACAAAAAATCCTTTTTTGTATACTGCTGCTAAATGCTAAATAGAGTGAAGTAAAGTTATTCACTCACAATGTATGTTTTAAATATAACATCCCCCAGTCCTTCTGTTAACATCATTTTCACTGTTTCTATCCCAGTCCCCTGCGCTCCACAGAATGTGAAATACACTGGGAACAGACAGTCTGCTGTGTTGTCCTGGAATGCATCAGTGTTTGCCACAATGTACACTGTCTACAACGTGTCTGGCGCAGTCCGTGTCATGCTTTGCAACACCACCGGGCTCTCCTGCCAGCTGACCAACTTCAATCCCGTCACCACTGAAGTGACAGCCAGCAATGCAGAGGGGGAGAGCAACGCTAACCGAAACATTACAGGTCAGACACAGTGTGGAAAGACCTGCAGCACTATACAGGACTCAGGAAAATAATCCTTCCATAACTTCATTCATTTTGGCAAATGCTACAAGATTCCACATCGCTTTTCGTTTATCTAATTGTTTCTAATTCTTTATAGTTTTACCTATAAATCTGCTGATCATTAAGAAAACCATCTCCTAATCTGTATAAGTGATGTATATTTGGCCTAGGCAGTGATTACACAAGATCATTTGGTAACCATAGTAACATGAATGCGCTTCAGCGTGACTAAGGGGATTTCCTCGGACACATCAGCAGTTGCTCATTAAGCAAGTGAAATGTAGCAACCACACAGTAACAATCCCCTCATTATTTTGCGGCACAAAATGGCTCTTATTTTGTCCCATTTCTGTCTGTTCGGCACTGAATATGATACGAGATCCAGTTACGGTAATAACGCATAAAGAGTAATTCCTTCGTGGCCTCTGTGTGACACTAGATAAAATAAAAACACAAGGTTCAGTAAAGTCCTGCATGACTTGCCATCAGTCGATTTCACCCACGTGGGTCCATGTAGCGCTGATGATGCAGGATGACAATCACCAAAACTGTCCAATAGTTACCCATGAGTTCATGTACTGTAACAAGCTTACAGCCCTTCGTTGGTTTTAAAAAAGTCAGTGTGAATGAATCGAACCAGAACAAACAAGGAAACAATACAATCATTTTATAATTATATAATTGTTTTCCTTGCTCCAGACCAACTAATCCTGCAAGCCAGGGTACCACTGCAGCCATGGTCCAGCATGCACTATACAAAAGCATTTTAGCAACAATATTGCATCTGTTGGGGCGCCCCGGTAGCTCACCTGGTAGGGCGTCCTTACCGAGTTCGATTCCAGCCCGGGCCCTTTGCTGCATGTCATCCCCTCTCTCTCTGCCATCTTTCCTGTCTCTCTCTCTCTGCAGCTGTCACTATCAAATAAAGAAAAAACAATATTGCACCTGTTGAGGATTGCAACTTAAGCTGAGAAACTAATGGAGATGGAATGGATCACAGAAAAACCATTGTCAAAGTATCTGACTGGCCCTCACAGAAAACAATGCTGTGTTAACCACTTGACAGCTACAGTTCTCTCAATGATCTATTTCATTTAATCACTTATTTCTCACCTTCCTCAGGTCCCACACTAACACGCAGAAGAAGAGAATTGTGGGCCACTCAAGTCTATGCCCATATAAGTGGAGGCAAGTGCAGTGTTTATGTAATAACCTAGAGATAGTGTTATACATAGGTATGAATTAGGAAATCATCACAGGTCATAGGCCTGTACTATAACACTGTAAATGTCTTACCCATCTCTCTCACTTCCCCCCCCCTCTCAGGTCTAGAAATCCCAGAAGTGATGACTGTAACAGTAAGTGGAGTTTCCTTGTATGTGAAGTGGGCGACAGTGAGGGATGCAACCGAGTACACACTCGTGATCGAGGAGGAACAGAAAAACCAGCATGCCGATCAGCCACCTAGAGTGAGAAATGTGGAAGGTGACTTTTACACAGAGACTGACCTCAAGCCCTGGACCACCTACTGCATCAGGCTGGCAGCCAAAAACACCATCAACCAAAGCAACTACTCCAGGCCAATGTGCAGAACCACTGGGGCCTCCAAATGAAATACCACACATTCGCTTAAATACACATAAATAGACTGGACTCAGCAGAAATGCCATCATATGTTCGTCTTCTTCACTCTGTAGCATCCATAACAAAATTGTTACAGCTTCAATCTCTGAGAACTTTAGGAAGAAAATTGTAAAAAGAAAGTAATTACAACTACAAAGCTAAAACAAAATTCTTCTGTTTGGGGTACGTCTCACATGTCACAAATAAATTATGATCAAACCTGAGGAGAACCTTTAAATTTGAATGCTTTTTAATCCTCGTTAGCGATAGCGTATATACATTCTCATAATTGTGGCTGGTATCATAGCAGCATGTGCATTATAGCTAACAAAGTATCGCTGAAATTATATTTATCAAAAATGGTTCTATTTTTGAGATAGGTTATTAGATTCTCTGGATGATTGTTAAACCAAAAAAAATGTAGTGTAAACAAATAAACAGATAATTTATCAAGCAATATTTTTAAAACCATGCAGTATATTTTCTTTATGATGTACTATGTGACTTCTTATTTTGTGAACACTGACGGATCCTTTTTAACGATCCCAGAAATCTATGAAACATTAAAACACCCCTCTGTGTAAACTCAGTGTTGTTTCGGTTTTTTTGTGTTTGTTTTTTTTTTTAAATCGTGTGGGGTGTGTTTATCTAGGGCTGCAACTGATGATCATTTTCATTTTAGCTTAATCTGCCAATTATTTTCCTGATTCATAATTTGGTTATTAAAACAAGTGAAAAATAGTCCAAAATCCAAAGAATCAATTTATTGTAATTTAAGACAAAAGCTGCAAATATTAACATTTAAGAACCTGAGACTATCAAATGTTTTTGAAAACAATAGACAATTAGGCAACTATTTTGATAATTATTATCAAAATAGTTGCCCAATCGTTGCAGCTCAACATCTGTCTACTGCAAGTAAAGAGAAGTCATTGTGGGTAAACTTCATTTTCTAAATTGGAGAACGCGCGCGCACACACACACACACACACACACACACACACACACACACACCAGTCTGAGTTGCAATACAAGAATGTATTGTGTCAACTTTTTGTATTCTATGTGGTTTGATTTGTAGCCAGAACATTAAAGATTTGATCTGATATTTTTTTAAATAATCAATTCTTTATTTGTTTTTTAAACAAACATAAGAGCCTCGAACAATGGGCAATTGTAGAAACAGAGAAAATAACTTAAATAATACATTAAAAATATATATGTATAAAACAAATGTACATCAAAATAATAAAGTACAAAATTAATTACATAAAAACAAACATAATAATGGTATTATGGAATTATAATGGTTGCATAGAGGTTCAAGGCCATATAAAGTGATGCATAATTTGATTTCACGTTATTATCAGAATTTTTTCAGATTTTTGAGCAGATACGTAGCAGTGTAGCCAGTCTAGTTTTAAGCTAGAGACCAGTTACTGATTTCCCTTCTTCTTGCAGGAAATCAAAGCTATGGCATACAGCAGCCCCTGTTTGGGTTACAATAAAGCTGTTATAAACATGCAGCATAGTCTTCCTGCGTGAGGAAATGTGGTACCTAAATGTTTTGTCCTCGCTTTAATTTTACACAAATAAAATCTTTATTAATACTGGTTGAGATAATAAAAGGCCAGATTATATTAAATGGACTGCAGAATCTGCCACATGTAAAGGATCAGACCACTCAAAAATTATATTTCAAGCATCATTTAGTATAAAAAAATGTTGCATATATAATAAAATAATAATAATAATAATAATAATAATAATAAGAAGAAGAAGAAGANATACACACACACACACACACACACACACACACACAATTATGAAGCCACTGGGGCTTTATCATTCATCCATTTATGGACAGAAAGTCATCAATAAAAGGTTTCAGGCTCTCCGCAGTCCAGACAAACTGAACTTCACTAGTCGAAGCTCATTTACAGTAACTGTACAGTAAAACAAATTAAATTCCTAAATACTAGAATTATGAGCATGTCACAATAAATACATGATTCTCTTCTGTTTTACTTTGCAATGAACCCATCAGGAATTTGAATGCATTTTTGTACTTGGAGTTAAAGTGCATTGTGTCTTCAGAATTTAGTATTTGAAGGTACTTTGATATACAGCCCAGGGGGGATGTGTTGCAGGGAAAAAAAAAGAAAAGATTAAATCGAGAGCACAAATTAGTTTTCATTTCTCCATGACACCTGCTGGGCTACGTACTTTCTCTCTGCAGTCTCCTGATGAAAATATTAATTTGGCCTTTTATATTACAATTTCACAGCAGTGTTTTTCAGCATCATATTTGCTTTGACGGCTGAGAATAATGGATAAGGATATTATAAGGGCTAATACTTTCAAATCATGCCTTCTGTCTGGGTTCTCGAACAGTCTGGACACAGCACTACAGTTAGAAAAGTGTATGGATAACCCATCCTTTAATTACATATTAAAACAGCAGTGTGTCATAATCTATAATGCCTTTTGTGTGCAATGATTTCCAAGTACCTGTGGAGCACATCAGTAACTTATATAGTCAATCACTCAATTACTTTAATTTTGGTTTGGCCATTAAATTGATTTTTGCCAAATAATGTGTAGTAGTGGCGTTCCATCCATAGTGATATCAAAGTAAGCCACGTACAAGCTGTAGAATTACGACAGGAGATATTGATTCAGTTTCAAAAAAAGTTTACTAAAAAGCTTCAAATTACAGTCACACGGTAGAATAACTATATGCTCCAGCTCTCTGCCCCAACTCAGCTGCACACGAGGTCACTCATTAAATCAAACAAGCATAATATCCACGAAGAAATGCGTAAATTCATCCAACAGGTGCATCACAACTTCTGAAACACGCAGAGACTTCACCGGCTTTTACTTAGACAAGATATCGTATGTGCACGCAGAGAAATCCACAGAGTAGCTAACAACTTATTGAATCAAATTAGCATCATCAATCTTCATTCATTCCAGAGCACCTGGCGGTCTATCTTCGGAGATTTGAGTCTTTAAAAGGTTCTCAATCCTTTCTTTACCTTTGCCGAAGTTTTCGTTCAGTCAAGGGCGGAAGACTTCTTCCGAGCTGTAGGCACAGTAACGACAGGAGATGTCATTCAGTTTCAAGGTTACTAAAAAGCTTCAAATTACACAGTCACACGGTAGAAAAACAAAACGCTCCCGTGCCTAACTCAGTTGCACATGACGTCACTCATTAAATCAAATAAGGGCATCATCTAATCAGCAACACATTACATCACATTGTGGCTCTTATAATGTAGTTTATTTTGTCTTTCTTTCTTTGCAATATTAAGGCTACTCTGCTACCTCATTAAATATGGGAGACTGTTCCGTTTTGAAGTACACAATTAAACACAACTCCATCATCTTCACTGGCAAAGGCCGTTTCAAAAGTATAGTGGTTTACATCCTGGATTTTTTTTTTGCTGTTCTACCAAAGTAAATAAATTTATGTGACAACATTGTGCTTTCACTGAGTTCATTAAACATTATTGTGAACTGACAGAGCATACAGTTGACAAAACCAACTAAATGTACTTCACCATCAGTTAGACTGAATTCACCATCATAAAATGAGTCAGTATATACACAGTATATTGCTTATCTCTACATTATTTTGGACTCAAGAGAACCTGGCTGCAGTACCTGAAGGATGACAATGAGTTTAACTGCTTTTCTAAACCAGCAGTAGCAAAAGGCATAGATCAGAGGATGAAAACTGGAGTTACAATAGAACAGCCCAAGTGACTGAAATGCAAAACAGCCCATACTGTTCTGGGGATGTACAAACTATTTCATCATGTTTTGATGAGGACAACTGTAGATGTGTTGATATGCTGTTTCTCAGTTTAGGGAACACAGTAGGCCTATCATATTCTCTTAGGCATTGGTCAGGGACTTTGTGTGTAGCCTATGTGGTGCAGTGCAGTGTTAGCTGATCAACTGTGCATCTAAATTTGTATCTCTTCTTATTGTTTGGTCCCTGACAATAAGCTGTACTTGTCACAAATTTGTAACCCAAAAATTCATCTTCAGGCTCTCAGTAAGAAAAACCAGGGCCACGCAAAGATATGGCTCTAAGAAAAACTAAAAACTAAAAAACTAAATAAAATACCGCGTCAACACTCAATAACAACAGCGCCCCCTGGGGTTCGGCGGGGCTATAGCTGAATACAACGTTAAAGATGGATCGTCCAATGTTCAGCCCGCCGCTTCACATGCAGAGACATCAATTTGTCATTGATTTTGTCAAGAGGAACAAACCCCGAAAGGTAGCTGTCGTCCCAATTTACAATTGACAGATTTATCAATTTAGCTTCAAATTCGAAAGCTAACTTAATCACCGTAGCTAACTTAGCTAACTTTCTCACCGAATCCAATAACGTCAAACAGCTAAATTAACGTTAGCTAGCTACGTTCGCACTTCCTAAATCAATAAATGGCCAGCATGTATTGTTCTTCATAACGGTTTGGGTTCTTTGCCGTGATAACTTTAACATTAACCTAGATTGTTCTACTCCCTTCTCCTCCCCAGGTGGTGGACTTGGGGTGCAGTAAGTGTAGCCTTCTCAAAAAACTGAAATTTCACCGCGAAATTGAACTGCTGGTTGGAGTGGACATCAACGGTTCCCAAGTGAAAAGAAATATGTATGTACCGCTATGTATGTTCATCAAATCAAAGGTGTGACTGAATACTTAATCATTCAGGGCCGGGTTTGAATTTAAATAAGAGTTTTCTTTTTCTGATATTAATATATGGCAGAGCTGAAACAATTAACGCAAGTCGATTAATCATCAGTCAAACAGAAAAAAACAATCAGCAACAATGTTGATCGTTTCAGTTGTATAATTATGCAAAAATGGCAAATATTCAGTGGTTGTAGATTCTCCATATATGAATATTTGCTGCATGTGAGTGTTTTAAAATTATCTATTAATCCAAGATATTTCGAATAGAGCTGCAACGATTAGTCGATCTGACTGACTGAGAGCCTAGGTTATTCTGGACTAGTGTACCACATGTGAAACCTATTAACCTTTGAACTCTGCAGTAGAAATGGTCCGCCAGTGCCTACATTGGTGCTTTTGCTTAATGTGATTTCTTGGAATATCTTCAAATGCTTCATATCCCTATAATCTGTACAACCTAAGCTAAAAGGTTATGTAAGTCAATAAACCATAATAATTGATGAGTATTGAAATTGTCATAAATTAAAAAAAAAAAAAAAAAAAAAAATCTGACATGTTTTTTCATCACATTTTACTAAATAAACATACAAAACATATTGATCCAAAACAAAACTGAATTTAGAAACAGGAACAAAATATTTCTAAACTCTCCACAAGTTATTTGAACTAAGTACATGTTTTAGTTTTTGAGATATGCTCATTTTTGGAGCAGAGTGCAAATGCATTTTGATAGTTTCATCTGCAACAGAAATATTATAAAAATTGGCTTAGTTTCGTTATGAGAACTAATACTGTGTGGACTGATAATGCATACACTCTGCTTGTATGTTCCCCCAGGCATGGATTAGCTCCTATATCAACTTACTATCTAAACCCAACTTATGATCAGCTGCGCATTGAGCTGTACCAGGGCTCGGTCACACAGAAAGACGTCCGCCTCAGAGGATTTGATCTGGTGACCAGTATAGAGCTGTAAGGGGCTGTTTGTTTTCATGCTTTAGCAGCTATCAGTTTCAATGAGTCCTTTTTTCTCAATTTATTATTGTGCTTATTCTCTTGTTTCTCTACCGTTTCCCCATGTTTACCTGGTCTTGCTCTCTATCTGTGTGGTTTTGTTTCTCTGCATCCCTCTGCTCCATCATTTCTCACCCTTGCTGTCTGCAGCATAGAGCACCTCCCTCTTGCAGATGTGGAGCGCTTCTCTGAGGTGGTGTTTGGTTACATGACCCCAGTGGCTGTTATCGTCAGTACCCCAAACTCTGAGTTCAACCCCCTTCTCCCTGGACTGAGAGGTTTCAGGCACAGTGACCACAAGTTTGAGTGGACCAGAGTAGAGTTCAAGTCCTGGTATACTGTTTTTAATGATCCATTTTCAGGCTTTTTTGAGTGTAGTGGACAGCACAAAGTTCAGAGTGTTAATGAAGAAGGATACATTTATGGAGGATAAATCCACCCTTAAACACACTATTTAATATCCCTTAATGAACGATAAAGATTTAAACTGAATTCTGTTAAACATCACATCTGTCCTCAGGGCTCTGAAGGTGTGTTTGGAGTACGGTTATGAGGTGGAGTTCACTGGTGTTGGACAGGCACCGCCAGGCCAGCAGGAGAGAGTGGGCTTCTGCTCCCAGATTGGCGTGTTTCACCGGCATGGAGGGAGAGATTCCAACATGTTGTTTGGTGATGATGCAGAGGATGTGTTTTCATACACACTGGTGAGTACACTTCTTTATAGCTCAGTCATTTAGAGCATCACGTAGGCCCAGTCTTCAAAGACACACAACCTGTAATCGCTCTATCACCTCATATCAGATCCCTTCATACAAGCTCTGAGCTTCATTTATTCAGTACAATTCAAGCACTGGACATGGCGGTAGTAATACAAATGGATGAGCCCCAGAACATGATGCCCAGGGAGAGCATTAGTGAGTTTTACCTTTGTCTGCCTCTGCTGGTGACCATCAGCAACTACAACATTGGCAGTCTTTTTAGTGTGCATATGTACTCTGAGTCTGAGGAACTGCCCCCTTTAAAAATAGAAACCTGTAATTAACACAAAGTAAAAATAAAATCTTGATCATGGATGAGTAAACTAGCCGGTCAGAGTAGGGATTCAACACACTGTCTTGGACTTCCAAGTTATGAAACGGTTACAGACAAGAAAAGTACGTTTTTAAAGCCAAATGTTTCTACACCAGGCAAAGTAATAACTAACTTACTGTTATTGATCAGCAACCTTATGAGTCTCTGAAGATATAGTATAATCCCTGTGTGCTGTGGGGCAGGGATATGATAATCTGATATTGTGATCTGTGTCTTTTTATCGGTTACTGTATCAGCTGTACAGTATAAACTACCCCACCCTGCGTGACAACAACACCTTGCGGAGGGTCCTGGTGAGTGAGGTGTTGTACTGGGCAGAAAAGCTGAAGAGAAGATGGATTAAGGAGAAGACTAGTGAGAGGGGTGACACTTCCACACCGTGCCCGACTGAGGGAGGAGGGTGGGAATGTCTGAGAGTGTCAAAGCGACGCATGGAGAAACAGACAGGTGAACAATCCCGGCACCAGTTCTCGATTCCTAAAAAAAGTTGTGTACGTGCTTAATAATATGGAAACCAATACTGAAAGCAACATGGCCTGCAAAAACTTAACCAAATCTCACATTTTAACTATTTCCAAATGGGAAATGGTCAGTGAGGTTATTTTTCTCAGTTCCTTTGGTGTGTTTCCTCTAAATCAAAGGTTTATCCAGGATATCATTGTATGTTTCTCTTTTTTAAAAAAACCAACCACATCATACCTCACAGCAGCATGTGGAGCAGAGATGAAGCATCCAGTAGAGCGGTGTGGCAGACGTGTGGCAGAGGATCAGGAAAGAGAGGATGAAGAGTTGTTTTGGACAAACATCCCAGGACAACAGGACTCTTGCATGCTGCACAGGTGTGTTTCCTTGGGGAAGATGAGGAGGAACAGTGTGGCCATGGCAAGTCAGAAGGCAGTTTGTGGCAGGCAGATCACGAACACAGGCCTGGATTCTGTGGCATCTGTACTTTTGACTGGCTGTAAAGATACTGGCTTTTGCTCCTATACAGTTGTCTCATTACATTTCATGCTTTACCGGTCAAAGTACCGCAGTAAACCAAAAACATAACTCGGTAAGTAATCACTCAAACAAATTCAAAGGTTATAAGGTTAGCTGTTTTCTTCCAAACGCCTACATTTTTAAATTTAAATATTTGTGCACATTTAAATTTTCATGTAGCTGCATGTGCCACACAAATGTCATTATTTTTCATTTGAAAAATATTTCCAAACATTTGGCATCACAACTATCATATGGGTTTGATATCGTCACCTTTTGTCTGTGCTTGTTAGGTGTGTGTCTGTACCTCTGGCTGTGCTGTGGTCCTGCTGCCCCAAAGTCCGTGCCCTGAGTGGAAGTCTTGGTAATCTCCGACATCTCCTGATAGACACCCCTGAAGTTAACCTGAGCCAGGACGGCTCTGCTGTGCTTGTACAGGAGCAAGGTACTGTTGAACACTTTAATCTTATGTGTAAAATATAAACATTTATAGCGAGAAGGGGAAGAATATATTATATAAAATGTGAAAATGAATAAGCAAGTTACTCTTCCAGTAGTGTATACACTTCCTCTCCACTGGTAATGTTCCACTTGAAACAGATTACTCGACACAGTATCAACTTTTCAAAGCAGAGGCATCACTCCAGGATGTATCGATGCCTTGTTTCAACACTGCAAAAATCACAGGCGAGGCCCCGATACGTCACACTCCCATCAGAAACCTGTCATGCTAGTTTTGAGTATTGGATGTGCTTGTCAATCTGCCACAAGCAGAGCTGTAGACTGTTTAAACTTGGTCCCTTTATACAATACAACATTTACTGAGCGAAATGGTAATAATGACATCAGTAACCCCACTTATATTCTGACTCAGTGACTACGTTTACATGCACAAAATAGTCTGTTTTTTGCCCTTATTCTGAAAAAGAAAAATTAGAGCTGATGACCATCCCTATTTATTTGAGCCACAGTATATGGATCTTCCTGCAACAACTCAATCACTCGTGAGATTTCAGAGCGAGATTTTTCCTTGAGTGAGACTTCTGTTTCTGGTTAAACAAAAATCAAATATCTCTGTAGGGATCCTTTCCATAATGTTGTCAGACACTCAGAATAATAATCTGAGCCTGTCAGTTGCAAAAACAAGCACTTTTAGTGGACATACTTTTCACGGGCGCAGTTGCCCACAAGGATTACGTTGCAGCCATTGCAGCCCGTCCATGGGTGCCGGCGGAGGCGATCTACTGGACCAATTCCAAAACTTTTGGTAACTATTAGTCATTTAGATCCCAACATTTTTAAAAATACCAGTTACCCTTTTTAAATGGTTCACAAAGATTAGTTTCCCCAATCATCACTCTCCACAACTCAGCTCATTGCACTTATGAAAACAATGCATCATCAGCTGACTTTGCAATGACCTGCTCTTCTGCTTATCCTATGAATTTGATAACTCTATGGTTTCTGTGGTTGACACCGGTCCTTCATTTGTGTTTTTAGACCCAGAAAAAAGGGATCACAATGATTTGGAGGACAGTGGGTATGCAGAGGCCAGCCAGTGCTCCCACAGTGCTGAGCAAGTGGAAGACTGGGAGACAAATGTTTGATCTGCTACATATAGCTTTGTTGTTGGGACAAGTAGGTGACTTGTTCAGTTTTACCAAGGGAAAGCATGAGTGAACAAATGGTTTCTCTTGGTCACTACTGGACAATACGGGTTGCACTGACAAATCCCGTACTGCACTGTGGAAACCTTGGCTTGTGGATTTGTTAGATGGCTTGTTTGGACTGCAACTTTGTGTTTAGAATATTAAACAAATGTCTTAAGGCAGGTCAATGATGATGATAAAATATCCATTGGACTCTAAAATGAGTTTACTGACAGAAGGCGACTCAGACAGTCGAAATGTAAATAGTTCAATAAAACACTAATTGTGAGAAAATGTTCACATTGTGATTGAATCTACACATCCTCAAGGTTTGTAACAGTTTTATTCAACAGTGCAAGGTACACATTTGAAGCATCAAAGTACACTTGTTAAGGAAGCAAATGTTGGTCGAAAGAACAAGTCTGTAACAGGAAACACTGGACGGTGTCAGAACATACAGGAGAATACATTTTACAGTTCTATATAGACAACAGCTTCACAGAAGAGAAGAAACCATGTTTGTAACAACATGTTAGGTACCAAGATGAACATACCTGTGTCACACAGGTAAAACAAGTGACTTCTATCCATAAAACACACACACACATCTCCAATAGTTGATATTTGGTAGCCATAAATCATACACTTAACACTGTCATAACTATGTAGTGAGAACACTTTTTTTCCCCCCTTAAATATAGAATATTCAGCAAAAATATGGCACAATATCAGCAATGAAAAATTCAAAAACACAGACGATGATATCCTATAGATGTGATTTTCAACGTTGGACGTTTAAACCATGCCGGAAATAAAAACACAAAATGAGAACACTGACTTACAGTTACATCGTACACTGTGCAGATATCTGCTTTTAACATGAAGTAATGAGAACAAAATGATTTCCTTCATGCTAAAGAGACAAAGCGAAATTGTTCCTTCAATGTGGAAATATTCAGATTAAAAGATGGCACAATATCAAATAAGGAAATACATGAAGATGTGTCAAAGTTCTGCAAGCTAACAAAAGGACATCTTAAATCATGCAGAACAAACATAAAAACAACACTGACGTATAGTTAAAACACCATACACTGATGACGCTTGTGCAGATATTGATAGAACATGTATATAGTTTATCTAGAAGAGAAAGTATCCTACCTCCACTATGGCTTATGACAGGAGACAGAAGATTACAGATACTGTACAGTCTGCTTTCACTAGTTTATAATGTGTGTAATATTCTCTTTATGCATAGGCATGACATGGTCCCAGGTAATAACAGTGTGTTGTGTACTTTGGTTAATTTGCTAACTGAATACATTGTGCACTTAATCTCCTATTAGGTTAGAAATGCAAGTGGTCAACATGCATGACACTATCAGGATTTCAAAACTCTCAGCAGATTTCTATTGTTGTCATATTAGATTTCTGTCTGTATAACTAATCGAACATGTATTGATTGCGTTGGTTATAAGACTGTTCTCAATTCTAACCGTTGATAAGATGTTAGGAGATATACATACACACATAAAACTGTTACTCTGGGTCTTTTCAAATACAGGTGCTGTATTTTCTTCATGGCAGTGGATTACATAACTAGTCCTTCGTTGTACAATCCTGAAGTGAAACAAACTACAGTATGAGTCAGTTGCACATTAATGAAATTATTGGTCTGTCACAGGATCTTCCACTGGTCAACAGGCCAGCTCAGAAAGATGTAGTTTAGTTGCAAAGCGTAGGTGTACAATAAATACATAGCTGAAATGCTGGGCATTAGATATATGCCCTTTTATAGTGATGTTCATTATAGAAGCCCCTATAATACTCTGTATTTACTGCCCTACAAAGGCAGAGAGCAGTAACTTAGAGAAGCAGTGAATTTGACAAAAAAAGGGCTGGAAAACTGCGTAAGAGAAGTTGTAATATCTTAATTTGTACATTTTAGGCTGATTATTTTACCCAAAAAAATCATTGCCATAGGACCTATATAATACCTGAAAAGGGAAAACAAAAAAGCAGAAACTGCACTCTGCGTTTGGATAATCTTTAGGAAATTTGAGGGGGAAACAAAATATATATCAACAAAGTGTATTCTTTTAGCTTCTCCTTTTTAAACTAGTTTGTTTATGAAAATAATCTTCATTTTGATTATTTATAGTCTATAGATTATAGGAATTAAATGTATCTGTTTGCTGGTTGTCTGTACATCTATTAATATTTAATATTGAAATCAACAATCATTTACATTTTAATACATTTAAATATGTGATTTGAAGGTAGCTTAATCACACAAGAACACTGGAGTCAAAAGCAAAGATGGAAGTTACTGAGATCTGGGTCTTTACCATTACCAAGATGTCAGTTCATCAAAATGGATGTTTTTCATTTAAAGGCAACACCAAAGGAAACATAAGTGAGTAAATTTAGTTTTGCCTTTAGGTAAGGCATCTCACCAGCTAGCTTTCACTTGATATAGCTCTTTTGCTTTAGCTGTCTAGTTGGCTGTCTTCTAGAGCACAAACCAAAAGTGTAGTTATTGCAACCTGGGCAGCAATACAAAGCCAGATTGCAGTTACTGTTAAAATAGTAACTTAAAATAGTTTTAAGCTCCAATTTATATTAACTTCAGGTTTTAAAAGCCGTTTTAACAGAAATTGTACATTTCTACAGCATTATACAGTATGTTGTTACTGCGTTTTACCTTTGTAGGACAGATTAGTACTGGAGGATTTTCTAAAGCAATTCAGCAGTGTGCCAAACAAATAAGAACAAAGACCTCTGATATCAAGTAAGCAAACTGTCACATTCTTTCATTTCATCTTTGCAAGTACCCATAATAACATTCCTTACAAGACATCATGTCACATCCCTCCACTCATCCAAGATAACAGGATAATTGTTACTAATAAAAGTGGCCTTACCACATAGCAAACAAATACACACTCACACAGTCCATGTTCACACATAGCTCAAGTCTGATGCCTTGTCTTTGTAGTAAAATATTCTCACCTTCAAAAGTGCCAACAACTACCGTTTTTTAGCAGCTTAGAGGCGAATATTAAATAGAACATCCTATTTGAAAAGGAAGTCCAAAACCAACAAAAGAGAGACAAAAGGAATGTATTGAAAATGCATCGCATACTCCTCTTCAGTGTACATTTCAGTTTGTTCTGATGATTGACACGCAGTCTGTCTGGTGTCCTCCACTAGAGAGAACGTTTTCTTCCAGTTCCTAACCGTTTAAATTGGTTTGGATGCTAAAGTTGACCTCAAAAACATGAGGCTAATCTACACCCAGAAAACACCCAGGAGTGGATAGTTTCAGTTACATACATGTTTTGAACAATCTGGTCAGTTTCTCTTATTTCAAATCTGTATACAAATCTGTTTACACTGAGATTATAACGGTCTTCCTCTCGCTCTTGAAAATCTATCGGGGAGCTACAGTGTCATGTAGGAGATGTGAACACATGTGGGCACTGTTGTAATGTCAACTGTTCACATAGTGATCAGGTCAGACACGGTGCTGATAGGTAACGTGTGTGCTGTAGGAATGCAGATTGCCAACCTTGCATCCGTTTTGTGATGTAAGCAGTGTCAGTCCACCTGTGAGAGGCTGCACGTCTAACGCTTTATCACCACCTGCTCGTACGCTCCACCACCAACCCTGAAATGAGAAGAACAGGCAAAATTGGCAACCCGATAATATCTGGCTCACATATCACACAGACCTGTCAACTTAGAATTCATATCATTCCTGCTTTTTCTAGTGTAAAAATGTTTCTGCACTAAACTAGGTCACTATGTAAATACAGAACAGTTATCAATACACAGTAAAATGTGCCAAAAGTTGGGTGAGCATTCCTACAGAAGCCCAGTATTCAAGTTAAATGATGTTTTGACCTAACTAGGGCCTGCACTGGCTGTCTTTAACTCCTATTCTCACCATAGGAAAGAGCAATGCAGAAAAAAATGAACAAGACGACATATACAGCCATGCTAGCAGGTCAACATGCTCACAGTTACAATGCTAACATGTTTACCAAGTATAATGTGAAGTATCTTAGTTTAGCATTTTAACATGCTAACATTTGCTAATTAGCACTAAACACAAAGTACAGCGGTGGTAATGTTAGTTAAAATGTTAGTTTTGGAGGTTTTAGTCATAAACCAAAGTACTGGGGCAAATTGAAACGATCTTATGATGGTGCTAGATGAAGTTAAGGGATCACTGAAATTTACTCTGAAGGGGACATGAATGTGCTCATCCAACTGTCAGGGAAATCTATCCAATAGTAATGTGATACATTTCACTCAAAACCAAAAATATCAACCTCATGGTGGTGCTAGAGGAAAAGTTTGTACAAAATATCATGGCAATCCATTCAATAGTTGATGTGTCGGTCTGAACCAAAGTGGTGGACAGCCCAACTGTCAGACTGATATTGCCATCCCTAGAGCCATGCCGCCGCAATAAAAGCTAAAACAGTAAAATAAACATTCTCCTAGACAGCAGTTATTGTATACTCTTATCCAGAGAAAGTAGGAATTGTCAAATAATGGTTGAACCTTTGACAAAAGACTTTCACAACCACCACCACCCTCTTCATCTACTATGAAGAACAAATTAGTTTATATTCATTTCATTGAATATCCCACGCTCACCTGGTGGGAAGGTGATGGCTTCCAAGGGCTGTACTTCCCCCAGGGCCAACAAACAGACGCAAGCCTTCCTCTGAAACAGACACAGTTGTAGTAACATTTGGTCAGTACAGATAGAACCGACATCCTGTACAATTCTTGTCATGAGGAGCAGCCAGTTGCTAGGCAATCTAAAAATAATCATGTATTGACAGCAGCTTTCTTTTCCTAGCTTTGAGCTGGATGAGACCTTGGAAAGAAAAACAATGCCCTACTCCTCAAAGTACACAGACTGACTCGTGAGGTAACACGATACTGTCGGGTTAATTATTGTGTTATGCAAAGTAGCTATGCATTTAACACATACAGTTTTACTCCAGACTAGGGCTGCAACTAATGACTGATACAAATTGAATGATATTTTGTGGTTGATTATAGAGCTGAAACTATTAGTAGATTATTTGAAAGTCAGAAAATTAGTCTGCAACTATTTTGATAATCGATTTATTGTTTGAGTCCATTTTCAGGCAAAAATCCAAACATTTGCTAATACCGGCTTCCTAAAGGTGAACATTTCCTGCTTTTTAAAAAATTTATATTATTGTTGAAAACCTTGGTTTAGAACTACTGGTAAGAAAACACAAGAAAATTTGATAATCTCACTTTGGGAAAATTAGATGGGCATTTTTCACAAATTTCTGATTTTATAGACAAAACAATTATTATAGATTAATCATGAAAATAATCAGATAAATCAATAATTAAAATAATCGTTAGATGCAACCCTAGTTAATTTTTGTAGTTTGTTTTTTTTGTATATAAAATGTCAAAATTGGGAAAAATTCCCAGAGCCCAAAGTAACATCTTCAACAGGCCAGAACATTTAAAGTATTCAATTTACAATTATATAAAACAGAAAAGGAGAAAATCCTTACTTGATAAATGACTTTTACAAAACAATTTTCAGAATTGTTGCTGATTCACGTCCGGTCAATCGAGTAATTGATTATTGTTTCTGTTATAAAGTATGAGAATATGGTTGCATTTGGTAACTTTAACCTTTCCTTGGAGAGATAATACGAGAGGGGTAAAATCTGCCTGGGAACATACACAACATTGACACCCCGAAGCAGTTGTGGCGATTCTGATAGTCTATAAAAGACACCTTATACTTGGTTTCTCTGGATGTGTAGCCTACCTTCAGCACTGGAGTCCAGTAGGCTGGGTGTGAAGTCTTGACTCTGGAGAATCTTTTCCACAACATCATCAGCATCCACCCGTGTGTCGTCCATTCTCTTTAGCTGAGACTCCATGGAGTCCTGCTTCACTGGGTGTCTGAGTGGAGGATATGAGTCATTTTGTGTCTATTTGACCACTAATGGCTTCCACACAAACTAAAAATGCTGTTTGTTTCTCATCCTGAATCTACATTTCATTTAGTGCTAAGCAGGGATGTGGTCAAATACCAGCCAAGGGACTCCATCTAAGTAATTGGAAATGATGCATGTTACTGCTACTAACATTTGTGGCTAACCGGCCTTTATTTTTTTTTTTGTTTGTTTTACCAGTGCCTCTTGCTCCATCCTGATTACTGAAAAACTTGTTTCTTTTTTATCAGACTTATCTTGCCACTAAGATTAGAAACTATGGTCAGCTGTCTGTGAATTATCTGTGCATCTGTTTATGCTTAAACTGTATGTTTATCTTTTTTGTACACAGGTCTCTCTTGAAAAAGATATCCTAAACTCAATGACACTACCTGTTTAAATAAAGGATTAAATAAAATAATGTTTGTGCATGTTCTTTGAGCAGTCGACTGGAACTGGGGGAAACAGCTAGCCTGTATTAGTCTGAAGGTAACAAAATCCGCCAACCAGCTCACTAATTAACCCTCTGAGACCGGCGGGGCCGTATACGATCCCAAATATCATGCCGTCTTTAGAGCGTCATTACTCCGCAATGGTTTGAGCTAGAGACAGGGTGTTTTTTCCTGTTAACACATTGTATTTAATTTGTTGAACCAAAGTGTAAAAACCACACGTTGTGGTTTTACAGGGGCATATGAGCTTGACTATTTCTTGGTTGGCGCAGTAACTTTTTGGAGTCTTGTCACCGTGCGGTCGCCAGGCAGCCAGTAGTGACTCAAGCTGCTAGTTGTAGCTACATATTTACAGTGGGGCAAAAAAGTATTTAGTCAGCCACCAATTGTGCAAGTTCTCCCACTTAAAACATGAGGGAGGTCTCCAATTTTCATCATAGGTATACCTCAACTATGAGAGACAAAATGAGAAAAAAAAAATCCAGAA
>LKNJ01001069.1:3673-108847 GCA_002120245.1 Maccullochella peelii | reverse complement strand
GGAGAGGAGAGGAGAGGGGCAGGAGTAACAAGGAGAGAGGTGAAGAGAGTTTGTTGGATGTGGAGCATAAAGTGGTCCACCCACTTGTTTATGTGTGTGTGTGTGTGTGTGTTTGTGAGTGTGCATGTGTGCAGCAAAGCCACACCACTCTCCCGAGCGACAGAAACCTTGTTGTGATTTATGCAGCCTGAGATATGAGTGCTGGTTACGCAGTAGCAAGACATCGATCTGACAAAGCAAACCAAACAATAAAGAGGCGAGGAAGATGATGTGCCCAGTGGAGTGGAGAAATGGAGAGTGTACCTATAAGAGCTAATTATCTGAGCACATAATTCTTCAGGTTAAGACAGGGGGAGCTGAGAGCCAGCCAAGCCCCAGCTGTCTGAGAAAAGGCTTGGCTATACAAAGGGCCTAAGGTCCCAGACCTTGGTCAAGAATAATTCAAAATATAATTGTTTATCAGTGCAACTTGTCAATAAGCTAGGGTTAGCTAAAAAGGGTAGGACCTGGATGAATCTGTGCCTGTGAATATGTTATGTTTGATGAATCGCAAAAGAGCTAACAAAAAAAAGAAGCTGGTATTGTGTCATAAGCTGAGGCTCAATCTAAGTGTTTTTGTGCAAATATGTATAATCAGATTTGTAAAGCTGATTGAATTTATATTTTTGTACCTTTAGCAAAAATGTGTTTGTTTATTTTTTTGGCTGAAAAGATACACAGGTACTAGCCCAGCATATGTCCTGACTTTGGTATCCTGACCTGATTGTTCAGAAGTTGCTCTGGACATCCTGAAATATTGCAACCAAAGGCCTCCCAGACTGATTTTATATGCTGCTGTTTCAATTGAATTGGTGCCACTTGTGAATGTACAACCATCAGCTCATACATTAAAGTATTATCAAAACCAACCTTTTTTCCACTTTTGGAAAACATGCCTAAAAACAGCAGTTTTTGAGCAAATTTTCTTGTAAAAATGTTCTTTTAACATAGTTTTAATGGATGGTGTCCATAATATTTGCAGATTATTTAGTGTCAATTCAATTCAGTGAAAATCGTTCGTATTTGGAGGATAGTTAAGCAGTGAGTGCAAAGTTCCTCCTAGAAAATTCACAGCCTTATTCCTCTTCAGTTGAGTGTATTATAAGGTCTTAGTCAGGTTATAGAGTATAATAGCTACGGCTGGCCTTTCTAGTTTTATCAGCAATCCATTGCAATCAATGAAGAAGTTCAAAATCCACAGTACAAATATGGTCTTCCAACCTCATGTCATTTCTCTATAAGCCGTGAAAATAATAATGATAATATTTGCAATTATTATTTCCTATCTTGCAAACCCATTCTCTGCTTCTGTAAGCAGCGATCCTTTAATTAGACACAAGCACACATACGCAAAGGCTGGGGCGGTGGGTACTCGCTGCCATTAATAACACTATATAAAAGCAAAGCCAGACAGCCTCTGACACTTTTAGTAGTTTGGGAAACAAGATGTAATCTGCGTTCGGTGCCAGGAGCGGACCAGGGCTGTGTGCGTGCGAGAGGGAGGGAGTGTGGCCTGTAAGTCAACGCAAACAGAGCACTGTGAGTACATCACTGATGAAGACATTATCTGTGAGTTATACTCACACAGACAATGGGAGGGAAAAGTGTATAGGAACCATAAGACAGAGAAAGTGACAGATGAAATGGGCATCTGCTGTTGCCAAGGCTAGTCAGTGATACCTGTACATTGTGTACAATAGTGTACATTGTTAGTCTTTCAAAAGCATGAGTGCTGTGAATTAAAGGGAAAAATCACTTATTCGCTATTAATAACAATTGTTGTGTTACACCAGTAGAATTGATACACTGTGTTGTCTTTTTGTTTTGGTGCTATATGCTTACATTATGTCCATTGCATTTTGTTTTATATGGCATTGTGTTATATTGCAGCATTTTGTGGTGGGGATGAGAGGATAGAGCAGAGGATGAGGTTCTGTTTAGTGGCACCCTTGGCACCCATCTAACCTTGGCATACTGCTGGGCATGCTCCACTGGCCCTGAACATGCTGAGGTTTGAATCCAGAGATGCCTTTGTGCAGCGCAGGCCACCAGAGGAGAGGTGGGAGGCTCCATTAATATATCCCCAACTGTATCGCTTCAGTCAAGACTCCATAGCTGAACCCACAGATCAGATTTCCAGTATATCTGCGATACCTGAGGAGCATATGCTTCAAAATGAGATTCATCTTCCAAAGTAAGTGGGCGTAACATTAAACGTCCATAACAAGTGTGCATATATTGAAATTTTCACCAATTTGGAGAATCAGTTAAAGTACGTTCAGTTCATGCAAGGTCAATTTGTGTCATTGTTTTCTTGTTTGTGTGTTTGTTTGTTTAATATAAACCATGAATTCTAATTCTGGCAGCACTGAATGGCCACATTAACCATGCATGGCAGTCTGGGACGGGGTCCAGCTGGAAGCATGCATGGGATGCTGCTTTCCCGCGACAAAACTGGCTTCACTGGCAAGAGCTAAATAGTTCCTCATTTCCAAATAGTCAGTAAAAAGGAGAAAAAAGGGGAAGCACAATCAAATATTTAATAGTAAATCTTGGACTGTTGGTTTCTACCCCCTCAATAGCCATAATTATATTATGATTTGTATATTGGCTTTCAAAGGTTTTATCTTACCTGTGCCAGAAGTCACTGATAAGAAGAAGGAGGGTTATATGCTAGTCCCATTGGAATGTAAGAGACATGATAATTTCCAAATCTTACTTCACTATTCATCTTCTCCTCCCTCCTGTTGTTTTTTGGCTGGCTGGTTAGTTTGTTGGATGGGTGTCTGGGATGTGGTGTCTCCGGGAGGAAATGTCTGGGTGAGGGCTGAGTTCAGGAAAAGTGCATTAGAGGGTGTGAGTGTGTGTGTGTGTGTGTATGTGTGTGTGTGTGTGTGTGCGTGTGTGTCTGTGTGGTGGTGGTGAACCCCTGGTGACCATATCTTATTTTCAACATGGCAGTCACCCAACTTCACCCTGACTTAGTGTGGTGAAGGGGTCATATGTGATGCACAGCGCATAAACATGACAAAAACATTTCAAAACTACACACACACACAAAACACAATGTGTGTCTCTCAGTTTTTGTCGTGAGAAATGTTACACATACATTTGTGAAAATGTGAATGAAGGTTTGAATGCATTTCATTGGCTCTTGGGTCGTAAGCCTTTTTGAATCCATGAACAGGAATCCAAAGCCAAATGAACATAAAAACACGGGTGGTGATGCGGTTACATGGCAGCAGTGGTATTAAAATCTCCTTTCCTCCTGCCATTCCCAACATGCTGCAGAAGCACGCTGCTAATCTTTGGTCCTCTTGCCTTCGTTGGCCTTTACTGTGTACAGCATCTCTCATCATTTCTCTCACACTTTCATCAGAATCCCATTTCCCCCCACAGTCCAAAACCCCCCTGTGAAACTTTACCCCTCGCTCCACCATTCTGGCCTGCCTATGATGGATGGCGGCACCTCAGGTCCTCTCAGCCTGTCCATCAAGCCCTGCGATTAAAACACTTGGAATGACCAACATTTTTCTCTCTCTCTCTCCCCCAACAACTCCTTGTCCCCTATGCCACCCCTCCACTCTCAGGCCACCACCACTGCAGCCCTCTGCCCCCTCACCTTTCTCACCCTCCCTCCTTCCAACACTCCTCTCCCACTTCAACTGTCCCCAGAACCCCACAATCCATCTTGTGGAGAAAAAACATCATTTATTCTGTACTTCCCAGATAATTTACTTTTTCTTTCCCTCTTTCGTTCCCCTTTTCTTTTTCCCCTCCTTTCTACAGGAATTCTCCATTTCCCTATAAAATGAAAATTCATCTGGAATTACATCTTATGTCATCATTATGTTTATTAAGCGTGGATGATGTATATGAGGAGCTGCGGCGTGCCGCTGAGTGCTTAATGATGCATAAGATTAAGCCGAGCCTCTCAGCTGTGCTGAGACTCCCCTCTGCTTCCCAGGCTGCAGACACACGCTGGGGGAACAGGCTCCAAACGGCCATCAGGTGAACAGGGGAAAAGGGATAGCCTACATCCTCTTTGTGTGTCAGCAGAGAAGGAGGAAAAGTGTGGAGTTGGTGCATAAGAGTTGCTGATAGGGGAGGATCAGAGAGTTGGCACCAACTTCAGAGAAAGAAAAAGAAGTGGTGTTTGTATCAGTTTGTTGGGTGCCGTCAAAGTGAATATCTGAAATTCCGTCCACACATAGTAACTACTATTTTCTGTAATAATTATGAGCTTCTCCCTGTTACTTCCTCCTATGTCCCACAACTCCAAAAAACTGCATATCTCCCTTTCTCTTCTCTGATCTTCTCATACTTTTGATCTTAGTTCACACACACATACATAGACACACAACCCGAGGATTTGCTCTTGGCCTCCCTCTAGCCTAGTAGCAGAAGCACCAGCAGTCTATGACAAAAACATTATCCTTCTGGTGCTAAACAATCCAATAAACCTCTCCACAGGGAAGAACTTAACCTCTCCTCTCCTCCGATGCTGGCTTCCAGACCACGTGACGGCTGCCACAGTAAATTCAAATCATTAGTCTTCTCACTCCGCCATCACACAGGGAAGGAAAAAAATCCGCCTCTATTAGTAATGGAGACCTCGTCAGAGACCTTCCTCTGAGAGCCCTGCCTTCCCAATTCCCACAGGAAAAATCCCCAGCAAAAAACTAATTCTACTTTTAATAATCTGTCATCAGGACCAGAGGCAGTCATAAATTATGTGGGGAGCATGTGCGGGAGCAGGCCACGAGAGGGAACTCAGGGGGAGAAATCAAAGCCTGAGTTTGACAAACTTTGCAGAAGATAAATAATAACTTACAAACAGGATTAGTTGTAAAGTCATGGTTGAGTGCCCTGCCAAGCAGTTTCCCTAGCAGTCTATGCAGGATGAAGAATTTACAGACACACCTGTCATTAGCACCTCCCCCCTTCCTCCACACATCCTCCAACCTCTCTTTTCATTCTCACTCCCCGTGGTCTCTCTCCACTGTCTTCACAGTCCTAACAGACCCCCTTTTGCTTTTTCTCTCACAGCAAATACTGTTTGTGTTTCATCATTTTCCCTCCTGGTTCCCAGGGACAGGTGCAGAAGGAGCATGTTCTGTGGAGAGGTAGGAGAGACAGCAAGTCGGTTAAGAGGCAGTATTAGCGTAGTGTGGCAGGGGAAATGGCCTCTTCCTCCACTCTTAAGTAAATAACCGTGAATAACCAATCAGCCTCCCGCACACACACACACCAGAGTATTAATATTGTAGCAAATGGAGCTGGGATGTGCCCTGAGAAGCTGATGAGACACCATCGATTGGGATGATTGGTTCCTGGGCATCTTTGTGTGCAGTGTAAGTGTGTATATATTTGTGAAAATGTCCGTAAACTGTAGGTGCGTTATGTTTTGTGTGTGTGAGTCTATGCGATACAGAGTTGGTGAGGGAAGCAGCCAGTATGGGAAGAAAGAGCTATGAGCCGTGGGGTTGTTCTCTCACTGTTTCCATGTCAATATTTGCTGGAACGATCGACATGCATCATAATCGGCTCCCTCTATCAAACCGCGGCTAAAGGCCCATCTCCATCAGGTGACAGAGACCAGTCAGGTGATGAATCCCCCCCACAGCCAACCATGAGGGGAGGAACTGGCTGAAATAAGACAGACATGTTCCCACAAGTCTGTGTCAAATCTCTATTGATTTAATCATCAACAGAAAGACACTTTCTTGGCTTACACAGCATAAGGTCACCTGATGTGCTGCAATAGCTAACTTTTTAACCTCAGTAGACAACAGGGAGAAATTTGCATTAGGGATTTTTTCTCTTGCTACATTATAGTCAAATAATATATATATATATAAATTGTTTCTCATAATCCATATACCGCATGGCATGTTTTAGATTTAGATTAAAAGTTAAATTTTCCAGTTTTATTGTTCATGTGATTTAAACGCTTGCACTAGGTGACATGGTCCTTTAATACGATGAACATGGGCAATGTGATTTATTTTTAATCCCACAAAAACTCACTAATCCGCAGCTGAAAATAGTCCCCATGAAATGCACATCTTACTCCTGTTTGAGTAACGTTTGCTAACAACTACAGTACCCAGCTGTTTTAGGAGATTACTGAGCCTTTCTTAAAAATTAAACTATATATTTGTGACCTATATCTAAAGATTTACATTTTCAGTAGGAACAAATGAGCTTGGGGCTGAGAGCCACAGACAGGGTGGGGAAGTCGGAAAGCAATGAGAAATAGACTAACATGTTTTTTGTTTTGGTTATTTCATGGGACTTGTTGACTAATAATGAGTACATGGAATAACGCCATCCTTATCCTTTAAATAAAGTTGGTGTCAATCAGCTGCAACCGACTGAAAACAACAAAGTGGTTTGTGCTAAATTCCAAATACCTCCCTAAATATTCCTGTGCTTTTGTCTCATTGAGCACAACATAAAGAACGCACCTCAAGCGTGTCCCATGAAAAACCCTGAGAAAATGCATACATGCAGTACTGGGATTTCAACCCTGCAAAGTAAAGTGCTCAATTTTCGCTCCATTCTCTGGCGATACCAAAGAAGCTCAATCATATTGGGACAGTAATATGAATCAAGGACAGCTCACTCACTCTCAATTGCAGCTTGGTCTAACTGGGACTATGGGTAAATCAGAAACTGGGTTCTCAATTCAAATGGGAGAGCGAGTAGGCCAGCCGGACTCTCCAGCACGTCTCGAGGCTGATAGATTACCTACTGCAGTAAGGACAAAGGGAATGAAGATGACTACTCTGCCAAAGCTGGCTACAGATGAGACATGCACGGCTGAATGACCATGGTACACCTCACCCATTTGTCTATGTGTTCAAGTTTTATACTACGTATGACAAAGGAGTCCGTACACTACAGTATTGACATATAGTCTCACCTTTATATCGTGGAATATCTTGTTCCAACTTTCATTTTGAGTTAGATTTTGAGCATGTTAGAGCATCCATCAACTGGACTGGCCACTTAATGTTCCATACATGCTGCCATTTATTACGCAAACTGCGCTATGAGGGCATTAATCCAAATTAATTTGTCTCAAAAGTAAAACAATATATCTAGTAAGAAGTCTAGGCAATATTTGTTATGACTTTAAGAACTTAAATACTGTAAATATAAACTTTAATATACAATGCTCTAGTACATAATATGAAATACATTCTTTTTGAGGTATTTTGTTTGACATTGGAGGCCTTATTCAGTGCATAAAGGCACATAAGTCTGCGAGCCAGCTATTTTTTTGCAGAGTACATGATGTGCCATCCTCAGAGATTAACCTAGATGTTCTTGAGGCCAGGTTCACTTGTATCTGAGCCACAGTCGTATATTACAATGCAGCTGAGGTGGCAGTGGCAGTAACTCATTCTTTTCTATTCTATTCTGCCTCTGCATATTCCACAAAGCCCCCACTGCTCTGCACTTAGAAGGTCACCTCTTTCATCAGCTATTCTATTTGCATTCCAAATCGTACGTACATGAAAAATGTGCCACTGAGTTTTCGTGGCGGCCCTTCGAAGGCAGATTAGATAGAATTTGCCATACGAACCTCATGCACGCTAACCTTTGCAGATGGCCCCACTATTGTGGAGAAATGGATTGCCTAATAAACCATATCATCTGACATATTTGCCGCTTGGCTGACCAAATAGAGGCTGTGTTTTTTGAGCAAATTCCCTTTGTCAAATTTGTCAGTGTTCATGCTGCCGTTTTAGGTTTGGGTCACAGAGAGAAGGAGGCGGGATCCTTAGTGTATCAGGTTAAACTGCCGAGCAATTTGGACTGTTTCTGAAGATGAGACAATTTTTCCACAAGATTTATTTCATCAGAGGGAAATATTTCATATGGTCTCCATTTGTTTGTTGTATGTCTCCTATTCCATTCTCCCCTCAGTATACCTGCAGTATGTGCAATATAGTTCAACAATGATAGACAGTTGTTGGCTACTTATTCCACCTGATTAATTGAGACAAATAAACAGTTTACTGTTGGTAACATTAAGTTAACACCTTCTTCTTTTCTCTGTAGTACATTTTATGCACAGTTGTACCTTATTTTACATGTTTCTTCAGGTTTTATCATTCATCATTGCATTCCCAACATAATTTCACTTTCACCTATAATTACGGTTGGGCTAGACGGCAGTGAAGAAACAATGCTACTTCTAAAACCTTGCAAGGTTTTTACCAGAAATCTAATTTCACAGCGGAGCCCTAATTCATCGCTCCCAGAAAAACCTCTTTCATCAAACTTTGCATATGAGCAGCCAAGTGATGCACAGGCTCTTAACGGCATGCTTTGCCTCCTTTGGTGAGTTGGCCAACCAATCCATCTTCCTGAGTGTGCTCAGAGCCGAGGAGTGGGCAACCGATGCTCCCGTCACCCGGCTCCGGCGGGAGATGGATTGGGGCTCCATCGCCCACCTCCAGTCCGGTACCAGCCCAGTGGCACAATCTGGACCTCAGCGCTGAGAGCCACGTGGTGGGCCTTGTGGGGCTCTATGAGAGGCAGGATGGAGGATGCTGTGTCTCAGTCACTCATGTAGAATCCAGATCCTCTGCTCCACAGGAGCCGGAGCTGGACCTCCTGTTTGTGTTCCACAGAACAGAGTGAGGGTGTCCAAGTCATTGCCTGCCTGTGCAGTTGCTAATGCAGGCATTTTATCTATGACAAAATGTCACATAATAATGTGATCATCAGCAAAAGAAAAGAAAACTTAGTGACATACATTGACTTGTTTAGCATATTAAAAGGCAGAAATTGCAATCTACTGAATAAATGTGTGACCTCCATCTTAAGTTATGTCCTTCATTGGCTATTAGTCACTGAACTGTCTGACGGGACAACAAATACAATAAATGATAGCCCTGATTCCTCTTAATCTAATATGTCTTTTAAAATGTACATCCACCCTTAAAATAGCGTGTCCTTCAGCTGGAGGAGGAGTTTTGTTTCATCCCTTCGCATTGTTCATTCATGACTGGCTTTAAAACTGAAGTGAAAGCTTCTTTTATTAATCACAAAGAGCTCAAGTCAAGGCTTTGCACTCCATTGCTTGCATCCAATTTACAGCAGCGATAATTCATGCTATGCTAAACATTTCTTGTAAAATGTCACTTTGTGTTTATAATTAATTTCTAAATTAATAAGCAAAATTTCTGAGTTATGGCATCAAACCCCTTACCTTGGTCACTAAACAATGCATCAAGGTGCCACCTGGAATGATCGAGGCGATAATAAGAATGTGACTCTGGGAAGAGAAGAATGCTTCACAAACTTGGCAGGTTGTTTCATAGTGTGGGCAAATTACAGATGATTTATCTTATCTTAAAAAAAAACGCTCCCTCTCATTTTAAAAACTTTAAGAATATCAAAAAATAACACGCCTTCACTCTCCTCTCCTGCATATTAGCACTGTCACTCACTCTGTCTTCTCCGCTGACCAGGGTGGCCCAGTCCATAGGATTGCAAGCCATGCTTCCAAGTAGAGAGATGTGTGTTAGGTTACCTCCTATATGGGGTATCATGTGTCCCTCATTTAATGCAAGCTATGGGCCCTTGATCAAAAGGAAGCTCAAAGGGGGTCAAAATGAGAGGAAGAGACAGAGCGTTTCTGTGCCCTCAGAGCTCAGACATGAGGGCAAATACACCTGTCACATGCCAAACAAGTGCATGCATCTTCGCTTATAAATCAGATCTATTCCATTGACTTCAAACTTTACTTCTGAGCTTTAAATAGAACAATATCAGAGGTGCTTTGGGTGGAGGTATGAGGGATGTTGATTAAAGAAGCTATTATAATGTCATCTTTGAAAGCGTTTCATTGAGGGTTTTTCCTTTGGTACAAGTGGCCCATCTCCGCTCCTTCAGTGCCATTGATGGCAACATCCATAACCTGTCCTCTGATATTTCATTCCCATACGGGTGCCATGAACCTAAGATGTAATCGATACACAGACACACAGGCCTCCTGTGTTATTACAAGAGGGACAATGTCTGCTCAGCTTCCCGTGCCGTTACACAGTTCAGGCTTCCAATTAACCTGAGCGGATCCCCATGCCAATCACACAGGGCTTCTATCGACAAGCCGCATGAAAAGAATAATGTTGTTAGGATGATGTAGCTCACGGTAGGAGGGCTGCTCCCCCCCCCCCCTCCCTGTGCTGACAGGGATGAGTGTTGTAGTCATTTATCACCTCCTCTCTGGTCACTGAGGGGCCAAAAGGGGCTGCACGCCTCTCACACTCTCCCTTTGCTTCATCGGACCACAATCTGAATAAATCTGATAACAATAATAAAGCCAAGAAATGTATCTGAATTTCATTGTATGAGCAAGACTGGCTCTGTATTTTCTGAATCCACAGCCAGTGTTCAGTTTTTTCAAACATTCTTGAATTTTCTCTGCAGTGAGATGGAGTCTTTCTTACTTTTCATCCTGTGTTCTTCTTTTTGCCCTTTCACATATACTTTCTAGCACCTGTTTCCAGTAATTATGGCTTGCTTTTTTTGTGCAATAAACACAATTTTCCTAAATTACTGTCAACTTCTCACACTTGTCACATGGCTGCAAAGACATGTTCAGTGTTGAAGCTGTGTTTTTATGGTATGTTAGATGAATGAGGTGTGAAACATCATACAGGTATGATAACTAAATAATCCAGAAGTTTGTAAACATACCTGTGTATTTGTCAGCAGTGACACATTTTATAAATCCTGTCTGAAAACAGATGTGCTGTAACTGTTGGACTGGGACGGGAGATCAATCCATTTATTTTTCTCATGTCTACTGAGAGACAACATACAAATTGAGACTGTATCTAAGTTACAATAGCAGCCAAGTGTGGCCTACTAGGATTTCAGGAGTGATTGAGAGTGTGTTTAGATGCTCAGGGCCAAACTCTAAAAGCATTGTTACATTGACAAGGCCAATGCAGAGAAAGAATGCCTCTCTACATTTACTCCCCCTTTCTTGGGCATTGCTGCCACTGGCGACTTTGATATTGATCATTGTGAAACAAAAATCAGCTCAAGGAGCACAATCATTAAGACAAATGCAGTTCCACTCAATGCCAAACGCACAAAGACCTGAAATTCTCTGAGACTTCTCAATGTCAGACTTTAGAAGATACAGTACACCTCAGTTCTCTATGCACTTTAGGTCTATACAGAACATATACGTTTATAAAATACTATACAGATCATCCAATACTGTCCATTTGGGATTTTTTTAGATATATTAAAACACAAAAAAATGCACAAGGGACTGAATCAGTGGTGGAGGAAGTTTTCAGATCCTTTACTTAAAAAAGTAGCACGTAGTACGTAAAAGTAGCAATACTGCACTACAGTGAAAATAGTCCATTACAAGTAAAAGTCCTGGATTGAAAATGTCACTTAAGTAAAATTATGGAAGTATTATTAGCAAAATCTACTTAAAATATCAAAAGTAAAAGTACTCGTAATGCAGAAAAATTATAATAATTATAATATTATATTACTGCATTATGATTACTGGTGCATCAATATGTAAGTAGCATTTTACTATTGGTCAAGGTGGAGCTAGAATTAACTGTTTTATATACTGTTTGGTAGTTTTCTCTGTAACAGTGTGACGTTTGCTTTGTATGAAAAACCGTAGCATGTAAAGTAACTAAAGCTATCAAATAAATGTAGAGGAGTAGAAATATAAAGTAACATGAAATGGAAACACTCAAGTAAGTACCTCAAATTTGTACTTAAGTACAGTACTTGAGTAAATGCACGTTGTTACAGTCACATCAAAAACAGACAACAAAATCAAATGAAAGATCAATCTAATCTGCAGGACTGTCATATGTGATTCCAACAAACAGCCCCTATGAGCCACAGAAGACAAAAGAGACATGAGGAGATAGTTATGGTTTGACTTGTCAATAAACGTTTAGACATTTTGTTGCTGGCACATTAATGCCTGAGGACAAATCATTCTTGTCTGCCCTGGTTTAAAATGAGGAAAACCTGAAGTGGACGGTGTTGTGAATTATTGTGCAACTTCAGTATATCACCACATTATAAAGAACACTATCATACTGTATATTACAATTTTAGAACGTGAAAAAATACACTATATAGGATGTATATGATGTACATTATTATGAACAGTGAAACTTTACTCATAAATGTGATCAATTTTTCTTGTTTAGCACAGACACAGCTCTGACTTGAGGATGTCATTGCAGATTTAATGTGGCCCCATACCTTTAAAACTTTCCATTTGTTATGTTTGGTCATCCCATTAGTTGCCATTTATTATCATTAGTGTGATAGAAGCCTCTTCCTTGCAGAAGCAGGGAGAAAAAAAACTCTATATTTTCACATTAGACAGAGCTCCACTGGTGCGTCAGATTAATGTTCCTTTTACAAAAACAGAAAAGGTAGGTGGAACATCAACTTCAGGAGCAGCACCACAACTATTACATTATGCTGTCTGTTTATTTGCTTATTACCTTGATGGTTGGCTAATTCCTACCGTTTTTCTCATGATGTGTAGAAATATAGCTCCTCTTTGGTCTAAGTGCATTTTAATAACCTGTAATTGATGTGTTGGTTGTTTGGTAATACTGTAGCTTCAACCATCAGTTAGGCTATATTTAGCCACAGGTTAAGGAGCTAGTGGGCAACAACAGATTAGAACAATTTCATGCCTCAGATTTCACCAAGAAACATCATTTTGCATGTGATAAATGATTATTTACTGAGGAATTTGACTGATTTGATCAGGAATTATGCAGCTTTTTATATTTGCCTAATGAAAGCTTTAATTTGGCAAAACATGCCAGATTCACTTCAAACCTCCAGAGAGGAAAGTGAAAAACTAAAGAAGAAACAATATAGAAAGAAAAAGAAAAAACATGAATGTCATACCAAGTTTCAAAAAACATTTTGTAGCCATGACTGAACTGTATCCATCTTGTTGGAGAGGGCGGGTCTGGATGTGTCCGCCTCAGGTTCATGTCCCTGTCCTGCCCAGTGTGAGTGATAAGTAACAAGGCCCCCAGCGATCAGGACAGGTGTGTCACTGATTCACTCTGTATTACACTGTGATTAATGGTTTTCTTAATGCACTCATGGCAGCAACGGAAGTCTCTCACGACTAACTTTGCATAAAAATGCAAATGAATAGAGACAAACTGTGGAAAAAAAACACGATGGGCAGGGCTAAGCCTGGAAGCCTTGGGATGTGGGTGTGCATATTTCTTGATTTCAGGGAGAACAACTTAAAATTGTAGATTAGCCCTTGGTGGTGCTGGAATAATTAAAGATCATGAGCCTTCATGCGGGCAGCATGGTGGTTGCCTCACAGCAAGAGGGTTCTCGGTTCGACCCCACCGGTCGGCTGGGGCCTTTCTGTGTGGAGTTTGCATGTTCTCCCCATGTCCGCGTGGGTTCTCTCCGGGTGCTCCGGCTTCCTCCCACCATCCAAAGACATGCAGGATAGATTAATTGATTCTAAATTGCCTGTAGGTGTGACTGTGAGTGTGAATGTTTGTTTGTCTCTATGTGTCAGCCCTGTGATTGACTGGAGACCAGTCCAGGGTGTACCCTGCCTCTCGCCCAATGTCAGCTGAGATAGGCTCCAGCCCCCGGTATAGATAATGGATGGATTAAGTATTTATAAGCAGTAAACAAACAATTAATTAATGGTTTATAACTCAAATGTAACTGTAAGCAGATATTAAGAGCACACAAATGCATTTGTCAACAACTATAACTAATCATATGAAGCATCTGTAGCAGATAATTATTGATTTGCAATATAATAACACAACTGTAATAATTTATATGAATGTAAAATCTGAAGTATTCAATACTTATTGTTACATTTATTACATGACTGTCTTATCATAATTATATTTAAAGGTACTGTGTGGAGTTTTCAGAAAGTCTGTGTTTTTAGTGACACCAGTGGCCATCAAGACAATAGCAGTCAGCGTTGTTGCACAAAGTGTTCTTGCTCATGTAGCTGAGGTCATGTCCTTTATGGAGAGAGAGAGAGAGAGAGAGAGAGAGAGAGAGAGAGAGAGAAAAGCAAGAATTAGAACCTACAAAACTGACAAATCAACCATTCATTACAAATTCATTACTTGGGTATACATCAGCAGAAATGTATAAAGTATAAGCATGGGTGTCATTTTGGCATGGGAAAAAAAATCAGGCTGATGATATTCAATGAAATGAAATCATTTTACAGTGGCATATAATCCACAGAATAGGAGATTGAGCATGAGAAGTAACAAACATGTCTACAGTATTGGAGATAAATGCATCTTGACATTACAGGGCATGATTTGTAGGCCTGACTTCTCTATGAATCATAATCAAACACACTGGCTCCTTGTGATAGATCAGATAGGACATTATTTTGATAGAGATAACATTAGCGAGCAAGCAAGCTAAGGGAGTCTTGATGAATTTGCTGACATTATCAACTCTAGACAGTATTTAGCTATGTTAGCTAGCTAGCAGTTCGTCCATGTTACATGGAAGTATTACAAGGTCTTATACATCCAGGCCGCGTTAGCAAATAAGCTAATGTTTGCTAACATAGCCCAGCTAAAATCACAATATATTTCACATGCCTTGCAGTAATGTTAGCTTACCTGGTCGTTTGTTGACGTTAACGGACTCAATTTCTAAGCTAATGTTAGGTACTGTGAGGAGCTTCTTCTTCTTCTTTTGTTTTTATTATGGCTATTGGTGAGCTGAACTCTGACCTGTAGCTGAAGAGAGGCAAAACATTCGGGAGCTCGCATAACGTCACATCCGTTGTATTTTGCCGGAAAATCTGTCCCGAGTCCTTTACATAGAAATCAGTCCACAGGCTGCTATAGGCAACCGAGAAAGACAAGAAAGGGTCATTTTTTAAGTTGCGTTACAGTCCATTCACACACAAGCAATATAAAGTGATTAATACATGTAAAATGTTACATACAGTACCTTTAATGCATTTATTAATTAATTGATTTAGTAATTCTATCATTAGCACACTGTACACTTTTACTATATTTTTATATTTACATGAAAAAGTCAGTTAAACATAAATAAAAACACAGCCACAGTCTTCAGCTGGTGGCCACAGCTACACCGGAGCATTTACATCGAATAATAAATATTTCAGAAGTTTACTTGACTGAGTACATCATGATCGCTGAGGCAGTCTGTTCATCAGTAAGTTTTTTTCCCCTCTTTTATCATCATAAATAATGTTGATTAATTAGCAAGTCAAAATCACTGAGGATAATCCATGTAGAATATATCACTGTCAGGAGAACTGTTGAATATTGCATTTACACCAGGAGCATTTTAAGTCTTAACATATTAATTAGGACTATGAAGGAACATAACAGTTGGAAGTAAAGACCTGAAAAATAACTTTTGGACCTTGGAAGATTTTGAAGTGAAGGCTGTTTCATCTCTTGTGTGCTGACTCCTCTTCACCTCTTCATTTTGAGCATTTGGTTCTCTCTTGCGTCAGTAGTTCCATTAGTATAATTAAAACAGAAGTAGTACTCTGGGGGATAATCTTTTTTTTTTTTTTGTTACTGTTGTTGTTAACAAGTCTCATAAAAAAACTAACTATGAATTGATACTAACAAGTATTGTCTGTGTATCCAAAGCCTGATATAGCTTTTTCATCTGTGCCATAGAGCTCCATTGTTGTCCAGAACTCTTAAAAACATATCAGTGAGCCTCAGTGTTGCACTGGGTGACATGTTCCTTCACTACGATGAACATGGGCACTGTAGCTTATTTTTAGATTATCCCACGTACACCGTTCTGCTGCTGTAAGCACTCGTTAGTGTACCAAATCCACAGCTGAAAATAGTCCCCAACAAATGATTTACTCCTGTCTAAGTGACATTTGCATAAAACTATAGTGCCCACCTTTTTTAAAAATGGAACTTTATATTTCAGATCCATTATTAAAGATTTATGTCTTCAGTAGGAATGAACAGGCTTGAGTGCCACAGACAGTGTAGGAAAGTCAGAAGGTATTGAGAGGCCGACTAACATATTTTGGTCTTTTCATGGGAGTCCTGGACAATAGAAAAAATATAGAATGTCGCTAGCCTTATCCCTTAAATTGGAAAGTTGAGTATTTTAGGAAGTCATCTCCTGGGTAATTTTCTGTTATGTTCTGCATTTTGAGTTTGACATAAAATATATCTAATCTAGTCACACAGTCGTCAGTAGTTTATTGTTTTATTAATGTTAATCTTCATGAAGCCCCATTAACAACATAGCTTGAACAAGTGAATGTAATAAATCATTTGAATCAGACATTATTTACAGCAGGCTCTCCACCAGAATGACAGAAATGGTTGTACCCTTCTTCGCCTCAAATGTTTCAGTCACAATGTTTAAAGGCTAAAACGGAGGGATTGTTTCGTAATAGATCTGTGTTTAGTAATCTCTACCGATTCCAAAAGGCATGCCTTACTGCTTTATGAAGCCATGACACACTCATATCATCCTTTATGAAGCCAACACACAAGCCCATCAGAGCCAATCCCATCAGAAGGATGTGGGGCAGAGATGAAATTGGGCTCTTTAACTCCCTGTACCGTAACATGCTAATGCAGGACAATGACTCGCTCATTGCCTGCTATTATGGAGTGTACTGGAGGCCCAACATGAGGGCTGTGACAGAAATGATTATACATGAAAATGCAGACTGGGCCTCTTACAAGAGTGAGAATTCAACTTTTACTGTTAGGTGTGGTGTTTGAAGTTGGAAAATGAAGATTGATGTCTTACATTGCTGTTAATATATTGATGGTGCTGTCAAAAACATTACAAATAACATTTTTTTCTCTATATTGATACATTAGCCTGGGTAATTGATGAAAATCCTGTAAAACTCCTTAATTTTTTCCCCCTTACACGCCAATTGTCTACCATCTGCTCCACTTAGAGCTCCCCTGGGGATGGTCGTGATCGGTTGAAGAAATCACTGCTGATGAGAGTCCTGGGTGCTCACAAGTTGAGTTTAGCCTTTTAGAGAGCATCATATTCTGTGCAGAATAAAAAATGTTTTTACAATGAACATCTAACGTTCAGCATGAAACAACAATTAAGCTTTAAAATCAGTAAAATCAGCAAACACAAATTAACACCATCAGAGGTCATTTCAACACGTTTAAAGTGCCTTTATGGGTCCAAACCCAAATTTAACTTAATTTGAAGTTGAATAGTTGAAACTGAACACTCCTTGACACTGTTATCTGTTGTTAGCTTTACTCAACACTAGTGTGCTTTGTTAGAAATTAACTCACTCATAGTGTCTTTTGTTAACCATAGGTGTGTTGCCCCCATGTTAACACTGTAAGGGCTAAATATGGTTTTAATAACAATGTCTCAAAAATCTATCTAATACAACAAATAGTAAACCGAAAGTAAACTATGCTAAAACAAAGAGAATTGTTTTTTTACTTTTCAACACATTTTATTAAAACATGCAGCACATAAATATTTTCAAATGTAGCAATATTTGTCATTGAATTTGACATTCGAATTCTGTAGCCGATTTATGTTAAGTCCATTACATCTACATAAATTTAGTGACATGAGTGTTTCACATTGATCTATGTCCTAAGGTATTACTTACCACAGGAGTTGTCACAGGGGAAACAAAACTTTTCCAACCTGTACTGTAGTTTTGATAATCCCTAGAAGTACTTCTGTTATTTCTATGTGTTCAAGAGAGAATAAAGTCAGCTTTGGTTTTCATGCTAACTGATTCAATATACTGGCAAAGTTGTGGGGTCAAAGAAAAAGTGAGTAAAAAATATTCAGCTTTATTTGACAGCAAAATCAGAAAAAAACTGCATGCAATTACATTGCTGTAGATTAGGCTCTGTGCAGTTAGGCTAGCAAAACTAAGCCCTACTGTGTTAGCTAACCTGGTGAGATACAGCAGATAATGCTGTTAAATCACATCAAGCAAGACACTTACCAAAGTGATGCAAAAGAAATGAAGGTCCAGAGAAATGTGTCCTTCTGGGGTTAAATTTCATGAGGTTTTGTTTCATGGTGAGGGGCAGAGTTAACCAATGAACACTTCGTCTGCCAATGTCAGTTTGTCTCAGATCATAGTTACATTTCAGAGAGTTATAAAACATCACAATGACACTGTCAAAGTTAATTTAAATAAAACAGCTTTGAAACCATATTTCATACCAACTATTTGTTGAGTTAAATCCAACAGATTTCACTCAAACCAGCGTTAAATTAACTCTACAAAGACTGAGATTTGTGTAATTCTGAGTGGATTCTCCTAGCACTACTAAATATACATTAGCTCTAAAATATGTATGCTTATGGGATTAGAGAAGCTGCAAAGTAGGAGGGGGGGGCATTTAATCTCTCCGTAATCATGACGGGCGTCGATGTGAAATGAACTGTAGCCACTCTCCTTGACCAGTTCGCAATGGTCAGTGGTCCACATCCAGGAGACTAGATTAGATTTATTGCTACTGGGCCAAAGGTAACAAATACATGTAATATAAAGGCGGAGATAGATGCCATTATCACTGGATGGATTTTGTGCCCATCATGAGGGGCAATCACATGGAATAGATTGATACTGCAAGCAAAACTTTTATATTAGGCTTATATATCTTAACTGGACAATTCACTCACAAGTAGACAAAACAGGAAGTGGTTGAACAAAGCAACTCTGCAGACAAAGGGAGACAACTTTAATCAGAAACACTTCATATTTCCTCTTCTGTTCATTCACATTTCTCTCATTGTTTAACTTTAAATGTGATAATCAAAGAATCAGACAGGTCAAACTCTGACTATTGTGATCACTCAAAAGCCATTATCGCCCAGAGGTTTCAGTTGGCTGAGGTGGAAATATCTTCATCTCATCAGCAGGGTCGGCCGAAGGTTCCTGGGAGTCCTCGGAGAGATGAGATGAGGTTATGAGAGGTCATGTAGAACAGCTCAGTGTGACAGCAAATCAGAGGCCACCCCTCCAGATGGAGTCACGTGAAACAAAAGTAAAACAAGGAGATGAAACACAAACACGAACCTCTGTGGGCAAACTCCATCGCCTCAGAGCTTTCTGCAGCACCGATGACGTATGGCCTCATTACATTGTCATAAATAGAAAGAATTTGACAAAATTGATGTTCATTAAACACTATAATGTGATGTTTGCTTGGCCTTTTTTTAAAATTCCCCTAAGTTTGGCTACACAGGCTCTCTTTATTGTAATCTTTTTTTAGGAAAATAAAGAAAGCCTACGTATATATCTTAAAGTGTTTGGTAATAGATTTTTAATGTTCATTTGTCTATGCCCTGAAGGCTTGGATCTTTGACATTTGAAATAATTGTTGTTCGAAGGATCATCACCAGGGGAGGGTTGTGAATAGTGTAGGGACGATTTGAGTAAATGACTGTGTCAGCCTGTTTATTTGTAACATGATTGCCTCAGGCGCTGCCGCAGGACAGCTATTAGAGGGTCTGGCCATAAAGAGATAGAAAGAAAAGCCCAGCGATCACCCAAAAGTTAGCACTTAATGTGACAACTTATCAGACAAAAGCTCCCCACAGAGAATGTGGAAATGAGAGAAAGAGAGAGAGGGAGGGAGGGAAGAAGACATCATTGCCCACAGACAGAATTGCTGGATAATATAATAGTCCAATGAAGAAGAAGAAACTGTATTATAATCACAATTATCTGAAGTGGCTGCAGTGTCAAAGATCACATGTCTATTCAGAGTCCCAAGCATCACCCCATATGTTTTAGCATATTGCACAAAGCTGTCCAATCCATGTCGGCCTGAGGGGAGGCAGGGAGCAGAGGACATCCAGCCCTGTATTTAATTAGATGACTCTAATACCCCTTGCCTGTGGCAAGACCTGAAGTGTTAGTGTTAGTGCTACTGTCGTCTGTAAGAGCTGCTAAATAAACACACTGCAGGTCCCAGTGGGCCTGAGAGGATGCATGTCACTCCCAAGATGTAAACACAACAGGAAGAAACTGAAAGTATTAGGGACAGAAATAGACAGAAATAGGGGGGTAGACCAACAGAAGGAGGTGTGGCGGTGTGTTTTGACAAATAATGTCATGATATTTGTCTCTGTCATACTATCGTTATCATTAAAAGCTGTGATCAAACAGCACATTTTACCCTGATCAAATGCAAATCGCAGCTATTACAGAGAAAGCAAGAAAAAGGCATTTTATCACTCTCATTGCAAGCAGTTATCTACCTAATTATCCTTAAATAGCTAACCTCAGGTAACAATAATTACAAATAAAAATCAGGATTTGTCTAAAGTGGAGGAAAAGGAGCATTTTAAACTTTAATATATTGCTAATATTTGTGTTTCTTACTGGCAAACTGCAGGAGGACGCTCACTTCCCTGCAGCCAAGTGTTAATTTTGATACTTAATGTACTAAAAATACATTTTGAGGCTTTTTCTTCATCTCCAACAAAAATGACGTGCAGTTTATAAAGTCCATGTCCCCGCAGAAATCGAAACCAATGAAGAAAATTCACTTAAAGGCACAGACATGTAAAAGTGTCCTCCCAGCATCACAGGTCGCCACGACAACTCCAGCCGGGCTGAAGAATGCTTGTAAGCTCTTCTGGCAGGGACGGATCCTGTGGCTCAGGCCGGCTGTGGAGTGGACAGTCCTATTGTTGCCTAAAACCTCAAAAGAGAGAAGGAAGATAGGAGGGCAGGCAGGAGGCGGAAAAAGGGACTGTGAGGACAAGGGCTCTGGAAGCATTTAAATATAGCTCAGGGATGGATGGATTAATGTTGTGGAGTTGACGGTAAGGAGCAGGTAGTATCTTCCTTTAATCTGCCTCACAAAACTCACCTTTCCCCTGTTGTCCTGGGTAAACCATTGTTATTCTGGTATCTGCCAACTTCAGTAATATTTCCTAAATGTTTTTTGTTTGTTTGTTTCAAATCACAAGAGGGTGAGTTGGATTGTTTGTCAACTATTTAGTATTGAGAAAACTACTTTGCATTTTCCTGTTGAGAGTAGACATTAATAATAATAGTGCTTAGATAAGAAGAGGTTGTGACTGCCCTTTCTGTCATTTCCCAGTGGATGATGCGATGGAGAGGAATAGTTTCAGTATAGAGACAAAGTGTGTGTGTGTGTGTGTGTGTGTGTGTGTGGGTGTGTTTGTGTTTGGAGGAGGCTGAGGGGGAGGGATCAAGGTTTATTATGCTAAATCAGGGCCAGTTAGAAGAGGGGGTGGAGCAGAAGGCCAGACAAAGACCGAAGAGGATGCTGCCACTGGCATTTAAATGGGCAAGAGGGTGAGGAATCAAGAGGAGCAGCAAAAAAAAAACAAAAAAGAAAAAAAAAGAAAAACAAGAGAGAGAAAAAGCATAGAGTTTCTCCGGCATGGCAGACACTTTTTTCTGGCTCCTCAAACAGATGCTGAGGCAGATGGTAGTGAATTAACAGAAGATGGGAGAAGAAGAAATGAGAAAGCCTAAAACGGGCCCATGGAGGGCAGACATTAAAACATTGTGTGTGTTTGTGTGTGTGTGTGTGTGTGTGTGTGTACACACGCATAAGTGTGTGTGTCTGAGAGTGTATGTGTTTGTGTGTGTCTGAGTGCACAGGTCCAGGGGAGAGGCTGTTAAACAGTATCTCAGCTGGGAGGACTAAAGAGGGTGGGTGGAGGATTCCCAGTCAGAGATAGAGCTCGCGATAATAATCACAGGCGTGAAATTACAATGCTGATATTTGTTGCACCCCAGGGTGTGGTGTGGTGGGGCTACCGGAGCTTGGAGGGCCCACATATCACCAGAGGCCTGTGCTGGATGACGGTCATCAATGATCAGAAGAGCGGCCCCTCGCCCACACCTCTGCCCAGTGTAGATTGAGATCATTCAGCAGAGTTGCACTATTAAAGAGCCTTACCTGTGGTGTCTGTGAGAAAACACAGGAAAAACTACATTTTGCATTTACAGAAGTTTTCAGTCCATTATTGCTGCATTTAATATTACATTGAGAATAAAAATGACATTTTCTTAATAAATCAGGTTTGTTTTGAATGAAATATGCTAATTCAAATGTTGTATACTTTGTTTGGCTGTGGAACAGTGGGTGCTTATTTTATTTTATTTATTTGTAAAGTTGATTACCAACAATGCTTCTTTTAAAATTTTAAGGTAATAAAATCTTATTAAATTAGACGATGTTTCAAGCCAAACTTGGTTCTTCATCAGGCACAGAGGAATGTATTTGTTACTTTTGAGATAGCTCTTTATAATTCCCTAAGTAGACAATGTTAGTTTGTAATTGTATTATTGATCAGTGTACACTGATCTGGTGGTTGTAGCCACACCCATGGGTGGGACCACACACTTGAGTCTGAGCCAATTTGTGCTCAAAATATAATAAAATTTAAAAGGAACCGTGTTGGGAGTCCGAAATTACAGTTACAGTATTTTGGACTCAAAACCTGGACAAGAAAGATGTGTGTGAGTGTGTGTTTTGTACACTGATTTATTTGTAAGAGACAATATTCAATATTAAACATAAATGTTTCCATTTGTTGTATTGTAACCGAGTTGGCTTAAATGTGTCACGTGATTCATCTGATATATTTAGGAGCATCAAAGCCTGAACAAGGCAAATATTATTGCAACTATTATTTTATGGTCTGTATGGTAGACTACAAAAATCCCATTATAATAGATCGATGGACAACAGTTTCTAACAGAAGTTACCATGGGATTTGCTGCACAGTGTATTTTGATTAATTTGTGCTAACCTTTGATAATTACAGAGTTCTGTGTAACAAGCACCACTTTCCTGACTGTTCCTCTTGTTTAACAGTGAAATCAGAAGCAGAAAGGTGGCTGGACGTACTTCAGCATGAATATCCTCTTGGCCAGGCGCCAAGCTCTGACAAGATATGACACCACATTTTCTTCCATCCACTCAGTGAAGGGGGGAAAAAAAAGCTCATTTTCATGTCCATCATCTGCTGCTCTTGCCACTGCCTCTGTGAAGGCCCCCCTCCTGCCTCCCCCATTTCTGGGGTGAAAGTGAAAAGTAGATGTGTTGTCAGGGCAAAACTGATAATGGCAGTGGGACACAGACTGATCCCAATTGCCCTGCTTTCAGCCCCTGCCACCCCCATGCTCCCCGGCACTAAAGGGTCCACTGACAGATGGGACGGGGCACTGTGGGACAAAGTGCTGAGTTGGCATAAAAAGCCCACCAAATAGGCCTTTTTCTTGGCATCGGAGGCCTGCACAAATAGTTTACTGTTGGGATCGTTACTGTCTGCATTTTGCTTTGCATTCATCATGGGCATAAGTTCTTTGAACCCCAAAACAACATAAAAAATTCAACAATTTTTAAAAAGAAAAATGAAAGAAAAGCCACCTCTTCTACTTTTTAAATTGCAATATTAAAATTTGAGCAAACAGATCGTGATTTTCTTAGCAGTTGAAATTAGTATGTTGGAGAGTGAAAATGGGAAACCACTCACGTTGGCAAAGGTTTAATTGCTCGAATTTGATTCATGGCTCTTTGACTCCTTTTAGTATCCCCTTTTGTTTAATATGCCTTCTGATTAGCTCCTTATCGGCTTTGGGATACATTCAAAACTACATTCCAAACTTTGACTGAGGCTGGGACCAAAGCCAGTTGAGCACAGTACCTCAGCTCTACCCTACTGTGTTTATTTTCTGCCATTTGTAAAGTAGCCGAGTGCCTACAATGCATGGTGGTTATCACTTCACAGGCCCATTTCATTCAGATAATCTTCACCTCTCAGCAAAGGGAGAGATAACTCAGGGGATCTATCACCAGAAGGAGCAAAAACTGAAGGTCATTATAATGTCATCACAAGTTATCCTGCCGACCCCAAAGTCCCAGAGATTGAATATTGTCCTCTGGAGAGTGGATATAGGACATGAAAGGAAGGGAGGAGGGACAGTTATAGAGAGAGAAAGAGACATGTTGACAGACAGGAAGTGAGAAGAGGAAAATACTTATAACATATTACGATGACATATTTATGCAGAACTATGTTGCATTGGAACAGGTAATGTATAAGCTGCCTGTTAGATTTATACCAGAGAGAATAGGCTGGTAAAGATGCACAGACATGAAAACAGCCTTTTCTGCTCTGGCACAATCCCAGCAGGGACTGGTGGGAAATTGCAGTTTTTACATTTCTGTATCATTTTCCCATAAGGAATATGGATAACAAATGAAATATTCAGCCCCATTGTCTGATTTATTCCTTTTATTATCCGCAAATATCAGCCAGGCAGTCAAAGGATGCCTCGCCTCATTCAGGGGGCTCTTCCCACTTGGGGCCTGACAGCCTATCAAGTCTCTGCGCATAAACAGGTCAGGATCGTGTGAGCGCTTCAATATGTTATACTTTAAGGTTTTCACCATGCACAATCACTAAACAGAAATCGAAAATTACTGAGGGAAAATTCCCAGAGGTATCGTTGCAGGGCCCTCTGCAAAAAATACACACATTTCACTTGAAATAAGAAGTCAAACAAATAACATTAAATCCACATAAGAGCCAGAGACACTTAAATAATGGGATGTTGTTCCTTATCCCTAACATGCTCCTTTTGTTGTGTCGATCCTTTTCCCCCTGTGTTCTTGTGATGTCTGTTTGCAAAGCAGGAGAGACAGATGCCCAGTTACGGCATCGTCGTAACACAATGAGCCTCATCAGATATTAGTAATTGACCATTAATGAACTCCCTATGATAGCCCACTGAGGAATACACACAAGGGCCCTGGGGACCACAGGGCAGCGGGGGGAAAGGGCCTCATGGCATTAACATACTCCCAAGGCTACAAGAGGCTTTTAAATGGCCAATCAATAAAGAGCATTAGTTCATCATGCCCTCTAAGGGACCCTGGAGGTGTCTGTTGTGTGTTGAGAGGCAGCACAAAAAAAGGGAAAAATGTGCAGTCAAGAGCCCTATTATTTGAGAATGATGAATGTGAGAAACCAAACATGAGCTAAATTTGTTGTTTATGGAAGTAATTTCTTATTATCTTATTTATCAGAGAACAAATTCACAGCAGTGTTGTGTTTTATGACTGTCAAAAAAGATATATTTACCAAAACTCAAGCTTTTCACTTGTGCTGCACTTCCCAAAAGCCCTTGGTACTTTTCGAAGGCAAGACAACATCAACATTTTAACCGCTACTGTAAAACCAGGACAAGGGCATCACAAATATCATGTGACATTTACTGTACATATCCCATTAGATAGCTATGAATAAAGCTAGACCTGCTCTGCACCGAGCGGGTTTTATTCTTAATTTTCTCATTTGTGTTATATGGCACAATGAAATGGATATCATTACATAGAATAGCACTATCATACAAATACCATGCTGTGTCCTTGAAGGCGGCATAATAAATGGTTCATCACTGGCCACCAAATGGCAAGACAAATTTATGGGCACTGATCTCTCTCATCATCAGAGCAAAGTACTCAGTAAAATTTCATTGTAACTTCCAGGGAAATAAATAAATTTGCCCCCTGACCTTGAGGAAAAAAATCCCCTCCCACCCATCCAGCTGAGATGATGGACCCCTCTGCCTCCATCACTCCACCCCCACCCCACCCCCCTTTCAATCACCTCCATACATCTTACCTTCTTTGGCACTGTGTCCATACATAGATAGTAGGCTAAAGATAGGTGTCCCACCTTCACTCGCTCTATACCTCGACCCCCTGAGATCTGTGTAGCGTCTCTCTCTGTCTCTGTTGAGAACCTCAACCCCCCCGAGGAGCAACGACAGACAGAGAGGAGAGTGAGAATACAGAAAATAGCTGATCTGGAGGGAGGAAAAGAGGGAAGAAAGAGACCAAGCATCTAAGTGCAAGGGGTGGAGGCGAGAAAGAGCGGGAAATGACAGGAGAGGAATATGCAGAAAGTCTCAGTTTAAATCAAGATAAAAGACAGAAATAGAAAATAATAGAGGGAACAAACCCCTGGACGCTGGCTTTCTCTAATGGAAACACATGGCTGAGGGCTGAGGTGTTGTCAGCAGTCTGCCTGCGCACACTGACATTCCTGCCTGATAATCTGGCCTGCCATAAAATTAGAATAGCAAATACCCCACTGACAGAGACGCATGTCCTCCCTCTCTTGTGCCACCATAAAAAACTCCTGCCGGTGTCTCCGAACGCCACAAACTTCAATTTAAATTTACAGCGCCGCAAAAGGAGAAGTGATATGCATTCAAAAATTTTAATAACCTATTAAGTTATGACTTCAATTTCATTTTATGAATATTTTCCTTGGGGAGCGCTGCCATCACCAGAGAAAGACAGAAATTTAAAAAAGATAAATAGTGTCATTAATCTATAACATTTCTTTCCCATTATTCTTGAAAATGAGAAGTTATTTTTGTTCAGATCGTCGTATAATTAGCTCCTTATACTTGACTCACAAGCCAGAAAATGACCATGTTCGAAAAATTTGAAGTCTGTCATTTGGCTGGGAATAAAATCATCATTTGTCTTAATATAATGTCTATCTGACAAGCAGTATTTGAAGTTGATTAGGTTTCAGTAGCTTTATTAATAACAACTACTGGATCAGAGGAAGGTAAGTCCTCCACGTCAAGGAGCGACACGCTGCCTGTGAAATAGAGCTGCTGCAGAGGTCAGTAAGACTCCTTTTGTTTTGAAAGATCACTGTGCTATAAATTCTCAGACGTCGTTTATAACCCAACATCGTGCTTTACTGCATAAACTGGTTTTAAGCCACAAAACTATTAAACAACTCATCACAACTCCACTTTGTAGAGGGTGAATGTGGGAGTGCAGCAGGGTATAATAGCTTTAATCTGTCTGTTGTTTGTCTCATGGGCATTAAACACCATCTTGATATGAGTGAGACTACAGTGCACACAGGAGGTGGTCCTCATAATATTTAATAGGTCATCAAAGGGAATGGGGGGTAGACTGCTGACATTTGCCTGGATAGTTAGGAGAAACCCCAGGAGTTGTCATATGACTCATTACCAGAGCACAGTCGACTTGACAGTCGGTTGCATCATCGTTCAAAGAGACTATCTGGCAGAAAAATCATAATCCAACAGATATAACAATTCAATTCACAATGGCCCCATTAACTAGCATGAGATTTTGATTCTTGTTTCCACCCTGAAAATAGAGACTAATCAGTTAATAAAACTCTATTACTGCCACCGTGAATGAGATAGTGGCTGCCATTAGCGTGAAAAACCCTGTGAGTACAGCGGTGCTTCCCACAGATATAGATAGATTATATTTGGTCTCTTTCACTCTTAGTGCAAGACTCCCTGAAGCATCTAACCACCTGCCTCACCCACTACCCCTGGTCAAAGATTAAAAACTGCAGCCCTGCAACCCAAAGGAGATGAAGGGACATCATTTGGAGCTGCAAGATTTTCCATAAAAGAAAAAATGAAATGTGGTGACTGGGCCAGCTGCTGACCTCCTCAGGCCTGCTGGACAGCAGGTGTCAGAGGAGGATGGTGAGAGTAAAAGTTAATGTGAACTCCTGTGTCTTTGTTATACTTAAATAGCCCTTAGATATATTTAAATAAACATTAGAAAAGCATATTTTTCATGAATAAAGAAAATTAAAATGGTAGCAGTTATAGGGAACAACTGTACCATGAGTCGCATAAAGTTTCTGGTGACTGATTATGGCCTTAAAGAATTGGATTCTTAAGAGTTTAGGTCAAGTCAGTTTTATTTGTGCACACAGCTACAGATTAACATATTCTCATTGAATTCAACACTTAATGTATAAGCACAACAGGTCCTGCCTTGGAAATTGTTGTTTTCATTGTTGTTCAAAATGGCGAAGACAAGCAAGCCATGCTGAACAGATAATCATGCCACCAAACCATCTGAGAAGTAATGTGTGAAAGCGTTTTTTCATTTGACGCCATATATGGGAAAATTGTGGATAAAAGTAAGGCTGTTTGCTCTCTTAAAAATGCAACTGCCTTACAGGGATGTTATCACAACAACAAATCTGACGCCACTTGTTAGGTTGTCACTCAAGTGAGGCAGCTAAGGGATTGTGAATTAACTCTAATTGTTTTGTTTTTTTTGAAAAAGTGACAGCCATTATGCAATGATTTGGGTTTGGGTTAGACTGTATTAAGATTTTGGTCAGAGTTTGTGTTTGTATTTCACTGGTTGAATCCACACAATCCACAATTGTTTGGGATATATAGAGACCAAAATAATAATATTATATACAATCATATTTTTTGTATTATTAACTATGAATTGTCTCATTATATCAGGTTCCATATGTTACAGTCTCAAAAGGATGGGAATCACAATTTTAACAATATTACAGTAATAGATGGCAAAAGTGGCCTCGACCCAATCTTGGCTTGATCATGGTTCAGCATCAGGATGCTCACTCAGCAGCAACATTTTGATATATAATTGTGATGTCTAAATGCCTTAAATCTGCCTTTCAATATCCCAGTTATACATAAAAATTTGGAAACTGACCCTACAAGTCTTCACATTTCAACTCGGAAAGTTTTTCTTTGCAAACAAAACACGGACATTTCAAAACAGAATCCAGCTGTCACATTCAAGACCCCTCAAACTTCGGACAACCCCCATAGCCCTGCACAAAACAACACTACAGCACTTACATGCCCCTCACACATTGATTCCCCTCCCGAGGGCCCAAACCAATTTCTCTTGCTTTCAGACACTCTCCTTGCCTGAACCTGCAGTGGCCATCAAAGACATTCATCCATCCACCCAGGATGACTATGACTGATCTAGCCACCAAACGATCAATTTGTATCCCTCTCTCATTCTCCTTCTTTCTTCTCTGTCTCTCTTTCTTTTTCTCTTCTCTTTCTCTCTTTGTCTCCTTCACTTCATTCTCTTGCTATTTTGTTGATGTGCAGAATATGATGAAAAAGTGAGAGTGCAGATCGCTTTGACACCGTGACATGTGCGAGTAACAATGCAATCACTATTTGACCTTGGAGAACAGCTAATTCATATTGTTCATCTATCTATATATTTGACACATGTAACTTTTCATTTCAGTGAAAGTCTACAGATCATTCATGCAAACAGACAATAATAATTCTTTACTTGCAGGATTTGATTTTGCAGGCTAGTTGATCGTTGACATGCTGAGCCATTGATACTCAGATCTATAGACAGAAAAATACCCTCAAAACTCCACTGTAAGTTGATTCAGAGTGGCTTCAGTATGCCTGATTTGTTCAGTTGTATATGTCTCTCCTTCATTCATTAAGCTGTAATTGGACGTGATTCTCATTCAGGAATGCAACATCCTCATATTCCTCCAAGGCATGCAAGGTGATGATGACAGCGTTAGAAAGAGCTGTTAATCCATCTTGTAATTGCACGGAGCAGACGGCAGGGTTGGTCGTGTCTGGGAAAAGGTTGTAGAGAAACATTTGTCACCAGGCGTGAACAATAGGAGGCATTGTGTATTTTGGTGCATCTGCATGTGCGATGATAGCTTTTGTATGTATTTGTGATGGTCTGTGCGTTAGTATATGGCTGTGCATGTATGTTGATGCTAATGTTGTTTGTGTGTGCATGGTGGGGTTTGTATGTGTGCTGGGGGTCCCTTTTCCTTGCTATTCACAGACAATTTGTTAGGCCGGCTGTTGAAGCCAGGCCGAAGCCCGTGGAACAGCTGGAGCCCCTCCATGATTGATAAACGTGGCGGCGAGAACTTCATCTCCCCCTGAATGAAGACAAAGGCCCCACAATGCTCAGCCAGTGTGTTACGCCTGCCTGTCGTTAAGTGTGGACTGTGGACCTGCCCCGGTCCTCAGCTGGGGAGTCGAGGTGCCAAGAGGGAGGTCAGGACCCAAACTAATTACCATTTTATGACAAAACGGTTCCTTTGTCGTCGTTATATAATTGATTTACCTTTCAGGGGGAGATCATTATGAAGTGGCTTGGGAGGGTGGGATTAAAAGGGGGCAAAAGGGGATTAGCTTCAGTTGTACATGTACTCAATGTTATGAAGGTGGGCACAAGCATATTGCAACATATGTCTACAAATATAAATACAAAAGTTAGAGAGCTCAAAATTAAGAAAAATAATATAATATATACATGTTTGAAGGATGAATGTCCTTAACAGAAGTCATATAATTATTCAGAAGTATTTGTCACACTCTATCAGTTATTAAAAACAGATACGAAAGATATAAAGTGAATAAAATCATGGCGGCAGAAAAAAACTAAGACTGATTAATATTGAAACAGTAGAAATCACTGACCTCATAAGTGGACATGTGCTTTGAGTAGCTATGTGCATCCAAAATGACAGACAAATCAGCATCAACTGCGCATGATTAAAAACATATCACCATGCTGTATTGATCCTGGCAGATATCACCACATTTCCCTGAGACATGTTTTAACAGAGACATGTTCAGAGGTCCGCCGCCTCAGTGTCGTAAACTTTTGCTTACTTTGTGACCCATGCAGGACCAGGTCAGTGAGTCACATCAGGGCCAGCTTTGTCAAAGTCACCATGTGATGATAATCGTTAGATTTGGCTGTGATGAATTCCACCCAAGGATCTGTTTCCTGTGACTACACATTGTACTGGAAATATGTGTAGTGGCATTTGGATTTTCCATTTTTAGTCATCTTTCCAGTCAAAGCTAGCCAGTTTTGAAAGGGGTTAGCTGCTTTTCCTGCACAGTGTTTATTGTTGTTTTAGAAAACCCTAACTCATACATTTATTCAATGCATTATTTGCTTGTGTGTATAACCCCCTAGTTGCAAGTATTTCCTTCTGTGTGAAACAAATTATGTTTTGCAAACGTGCTCCCAACTTTCTTTGTTTGACTCAGAGAGCAATGTAGCCTGGGTACATCCATCCTTGACCTATTTAATGGCTGGGTTCTGTTGAAGACCCGCCACACAAATTGAAAAGTTTTCAGTGGCTAAGTGAAATGTATGGCTTTGCCTCCGGTCCAGAAAAATTGGGGATTGTTCTATTTTAATTCCAAACTCAATTTCAGACAAAGTGGATTTCTGGCCCATCCATTGCGCCATGCTTGTCGACATTTCAGCTGCCAGGACACACGATGAATGAGTGAATATTGATGAACACAAAAGATGTACCCGTACCATTTTTTTCTGTTATTGTCGGCGTGTAGGTGGGGGAAAGAGGAGTGAGGAAGCGCCCTTTGGATCCCCTGGGAGTGAGGAACCCCTCTCCATATTCAGAATAGTCCCTGTGAAGTTCAGAAAGAGATATCAATCTCACTTTGAGGCTCTGGGCCTTCATTTGTTTGTGAGAGATGCAGAGCGCTGCTCAGATGACTGTGCCAATTCTTCAAATCCCACTTACAGTAGGAGTTCACACACACACACACACACACATACACACCATACACAGCAGAGCATCTGCCACTTTCCCCAGCCTCTGTGTCCCAGGCATCAGTGTCTTTAGCGGTGGAGTCTGCACTGTGGCACTCGAAGGTCTTGATTGAGGAAGCAGTCGCAGCTCTGTCGGCATCTGAGAGTTAAGAATAAAAAATACACCATGCCTGTTTGGGCAGAAGCAACAGCAGTCTATATTGGATAAATGGGTTAGTTTTTCTATGTCACATTCTTTGCAGGAGAAGGTGTGCATGTGTGTGTGTGTGTGTGTGTGTGAGAGAGAGAGAGAGAGAGAGAGAGAGAGAGAGAGAGAGAGAGAGAGAGAGAGAGAGCATGACAGAGGTGGTATGGTTGTATCAAATAATTTCAAATTGCTTAGCTGAATTTTTTTTCTCTTAATGAAGGGTTGGTAAGCCACTGACCTTTTAGTATTTTTATCTTTTATTTTAGACAACAGGACGGTGGAGATGTAGTCAACAGGGACAGAAAACAGAAAACAGTTCCATGTACTTAAAAGGACACTTAACCTCTCAGCTACAGTATATCTGGATGCAGTATTTTCTATATTGAAATATACCAGGTTAGGGGACTGGCGGTTCAAGATGCTGACCATGAAATCGCAATGCCCCCGGTTCGAGTCCGGCTAGGGCCTGTCACTTCTCTACTGGTCACAATCAAAATAAAGGCATGAATGTAAAAACATATAGTCAAATGAAATACTTTAAAGAATGCAACATTAAAAAATAAGGTTTTCAAAGGAAATACAGTTGAATTTTCCATGTGGAGCTTTATTTTCAGCCTCTTCATCATTAAAATTGAAATCATGTCTCATAGTTTTTTTTAACCATGTTTTGTCTTGTTGCCTATTTGTATAAGATGGAGGAGGTACTTGCCCTTATTTGGAGGTCTGGTCTGATAATCATGATCAGATGTAAGAGAGCACATGTTAGATTGCCACAGTGGAACATTACACTGGTGCTGCGCATGTAGATGTAAGGTTCTTAGCCGCTGACAGTACAGCAGGGAGGGCTAATAATGACTCTGAGAAGTGAAATAATTACACGCATCCCCACAAATACAGCCATTCTTCACCTCAGTGAACACCCCCTCTCTGGGTCTCTCTCTTTCATGGTGTGCTTGATGTGTCCTCTTGTCGCCCACTGCAACAAATAGACCCTCACTCTTCCCAGCTACAGACATTTAAAAGGCAGTGTTGTTTGATTGTTTGAAGTGTATTTTGTTTTTTTTCCAATGTTTCTTAACTCATATATATATATATTTCATTATTTCCTCACTTTCTACACTCTTCTTTCTGTCTCTGTCTCTATTTTCACCATCTTTCCACCTCTCTCCCAAAGACACCAGTGTGTCAGGCGTCCAAACCTGTCTGTGGTTTGGTTTTAGCAAGGCAATGGGCCATGCAGGCCTTTTTTCCCCACAGTGGGCTTCTGAGTGGAGTCTTTGCCCTCACATGCGTTCAGTTGGGCCTGCTTTACCCACACTATTGATTGCAGGTGATGTTCTGGACTCAGTCCAGCTGACCTCGAAGGGGAGTTAGATACATCATTGTCCGAAGAGGAACCTCTGGAGACCAGACAGAAGCAGCACACGTGTTAAGCAGTCTGACTTTGTCCCGACACTGAATCTGTCAACAAATACTTTAAACGCACGCGTCTGGGCTCCTTAGCATGGACCCAAAGCATGAGATTCAGTCATTTCAATAGTGAAACAGAAAATACTGTAGACGCTCCACAGACAAACATCCATGCTTCAGCTGTCGTGTTTCTTGAATGGCCATCCATACACCACACATTCCTCAACTACTTCACCTTTTTCTTCTGCTCGCTAATTAGAAATCTTAATATGCAATCATGTTAACATTGGGTCTAATTTGTGCACCGTGCATCTTTGTTTCTTACACACCTCACAGCAATTGATGGATATCCAATGAGACGCAGAGTCCCTGCCAAAGGGAGTAGCTCTGCAGCTTGTGACGCATCGCTGAGGCTGGGGGGAAGTACGCCTTAAATTAATTAACATCGGACCTCTTGTAGCTGCTCACTTCTGTAAACAAACATTTTAATATGCAGTAATTAATTAAATCTGCCAAGCTACTCTGCCCCTCCCATAGATCTCCCTTCATTCTTACTTTCCCCATCTTGTTAAAGAGTTTATTATGTGCTCCGTGAGATGAGGAGTAAATTCACAACTTTGTCCTGCGCTATCTCTCCAAGACACAGGTTTCAACATTTCTAACTGCGATCTGATGTGTAATATTGTAATTCTAGTCACCTATTCTTGTCCAGAATTCACATCTCATATATGGTGAAAGCTATAAGGAGCAAATGTTACTTGGCATTTGTGAGGAATGGGGCAATAAATCGTACATCGCACCAGTCCTGCCCTCTTTAAAAGCTTCTGGTTCTGGCTGTGAGAGGACAAAAAGTACCTAAGCCTCTTGGGCTGCTTTGACCGACTGCAATGAATGAAGATAGTCACAAATGTGTTTTTTTGACATCCAATATACTGTACTTGTACCACTGTCTCTGTGTGTGTGTGTGTGTGTGTGTTATTTTATGGGCCAATAAGATGTTTTCATGAGATACATTGTACTTTTCTTGTGTTATTTTTGCTAAAAAAATAAAAAATAAAAGGCAGGTTTTATGTAGTCCAACAGGATCAAAGTTTTCTACATTTGAATGATGTCAAACACAAATATACAAACCGTTGAATTGACTCTACTGCAAGTGTAGAATCCCTTCAAGTAGATAAATAAAATCAGAGCAATGTTAATACTTATGTTAATTCTATAAATGAGTAAACAGCCATTGAGTGGAATCTGTAGGATGACTACATTAGAATACAACTGTGCCAAATACTGATGGATTAAGATTTATTTGGCAAGATTTCTTATTCAAGATAAATAAATTCAAACACTTCAATAAATCCCTCAAATTATCTACAGTGGATAGTTTTGCATTTGTCAGAGATGGGGAAAAAAATAACAAAGATTGCATGAGTTTATGGAAATCCATGTCAGCAGGGAATGGATGCAGACTCAAGGGGCATCGCTGCACAGGTAAGCTGCTTTTGGAGGGTTCATGTAAATCCTAAAGTCCAAAAGTCAATTACTGGGGCATCTCAAGCGTGTGTTACTGAAAGACTCTGATGTTTTATTGAAGAGAGGCTTTAATTCATCAGGCTTCTCAGCTCCCTTTCATGCAGCTTGGAGAGGGAGAGCAAGGCACCTCCTTCAGATGGCCAGTGTCATATATCACACACACACACACACACACACAGAAAGAGAGAGAGAGAACACACACTAATGCCCAAAAACAACTCTCAGGTGGTCTGCTTCACTCCACTGACCAGACCATTACCCCCTACACACACACACACACACACACACACACACACACACACACACACACACACACACACACACACACACACACACACAGCCCTCTCAATGCAGACCACACAGACTAAACAAGAAATTCTAACTCATCCATGCAGCGTCTTGTGCTCTTTCTGTGCACAATTATCAACATTTCAAACAAGCCAATGACACATTTTAATTACAGAAAAAACCTATATTACAACCCACACCTTACTTGCTGCTTTGCTGGGCCATGAGATCTGGCTAACGTGCTGCCTCTTGATGTCATCCACAGCACCTTGGTAGGTCATTTCCTCACAGCTGGTTTAATGTTTTGGGAAGGTGAGAGTTATTGTATTATACTGCCATTCCTATCTGTTGATCACAGTGCGTCTCTGTGCTTTATTCCCACTGGAATATTAATAATCGAATGCTCGTTGCAGGCTGACACAGTCCCATCACAACAGAACGAGTCCTCTGTCTCTAATGTCTCCACAGCTGGAACGAAGGCTCATGGTGGCATTGCCCAGAGTGAGGCAAGCAGACAGCTTATTTTTCCACTGTGATTAGCCAAACTGTGCTGCTCATATACAAATGGAAATGGGATGTGCATGAGTGTCCCCCTCTCCTTACCCTCGCTCTCCCTCTCTCTCCCATCTGTCAAGACAATAGATTTTAATCTTTAATCCATGAGCAGCCATTGAATACTAGAGAATTACAAATTACAGATGTTTTACTGTGTTTTTTTTTGTCTCCCACAACACCTACCGCCCGCTGTCTGTCTCCCTGTTCAGGCCCTTCAGCTGCTATCATGATGTTAACACACAAAGGTATTCACGCTCTCACATTTGCCACAAACAAATGTGTACAACAGAGACAGGGAGAGAGAGATACACACACACACATATACACACATTACACACCCTCATTCTGTGCCATCATGGTACCATATGACACTGTCATCATTTGGTAATTAAACCCTTGCTGGCTTTAAATATGAAAAGCTGGCAAGAGTTGATGATGATGATACTGGCTGTCGCTCAGCCCAGATTTCCAACAAACCATCCAGACATCAGGCAGGAAACATATTGTCCTGTTGTTGTCTTAGTTTGGCCGTGTGTTTCCCTCCAGACGAAAAAAAATGTGACACAAACTATATATTTGATCATTCATATACTGTTTAGAGATATTATATTCATGTAATGTTATGTGTAAGATTTATAAAAATTTGCCTGAAAAAAGCTCAAACACAACTGACTTATATGTGCTGGTGTACGGTGTGATAAATGATGGGCATAGCCTAGAGTTACAGTGGCCTCCGAGTGAGGGGAAGGAGGTGGTGCCAGGGAGAGATGGGGGGTGGGGTGGGGGGGGGCATGAAGGGTGAAGGAGGGTGGAGGTTTATTTAATGTTCAGCCCATGAGCAAGTGGGACACTATTTTTAAAAAGCGGGAGAGGAGGGGTGGAGGTGGCGGTGGCAGTGCGGTGGCTGTTTTGGAGGATGAAGGGTGGAAGTGCAGGTGAGAACTTTGGCTGTCCGTGGAGAGGAGACAGGAAGAGGGGGTTTGAAGATACGTACTTCAACATTAACCTGAACCTCCCCACCACACACACACACCCCCTCCCTTTCAGCCCCCCGGCAATCTTGGACAGAGTAGATACCATTGACCAGTCTAATGGACTATGCCATAAGATCTCTCACCCCCCCCCCAACCACCACCCCCACCCCCGAACACACACACACACACATGCACACACATACACACAACACCATCCAACCAAAATCACTCCTCTCCCTCAATTTTCAATCTGCCTCTCCTGCAGACTCCGGTCATAACCCGTAAATGTGGTATGTGGCTCTGAGAAGAGCTTAGGTTCCATTACTGACAGCCCACACAGCTTTATGGCCATTTAAGCTCCTCGATTTGGGTTCCTCCCATTCGGATGCTCCTGCAGACCCCCAGTGTGTCGCCTGGACAGATAGAGGAAGAAAACACTTATTAAGATCATTAATGTCCAGATTACCTAGGCAGACTCAGCTCTGACTGCTGGAAATGTATTTTTAATACGCACAGCAATAAACAATAACACTGTAAAAACAGCACAATAGTGTGTCTGCTAGTCTGTAAATCCGAGTTTGTGAATGAACATAAATTAACATGCTGGCTGTTTCTTGTAGGTTATAGATTATTTAACTGTATAAAAAATGGCGTTGTGTACCACATAATTGGATAGCTAGCTTATAATTCTATAAATTGGAAAGTCACAAATGTAAAGCTCACTGTTTTAGTCCATTTACTTTCATTTTAATACTTTATTCAAATATATTTATTTTTCATACCTTTTCTATATAAGATTATGCATTTAGAATATTAAAATGGATATTAATATACACCTGTCCTGAAGATCTGATGTTTTAAAAAGCAGGCAGCACTGAGAGTTACAAAGCAGGCCACTCTTTAAATGGCATTTTAAGTAAAGAACAGATCTTTTTAAGCTGAGCATCTCAGATATAAAGTGTTCCATATAATATCCATTACTGGTCCTTGGTCCAGTGGCAGTCTTATTGCCATTTCTGAACTTCAAGCACTGTAAAGAGACTTATAATACAAAATGTTTGTTAAATAGCCGATAGAAAAGCTATAATCTTTTAATGTTGAATTTTATAGCTTTACCACGCTCTGTCGTTCTTGTGGATATTGTAATATTGCATTTTTACTGGTTATTCATCTGTTAATGTTCCAGTTACTAAGTTTAATACTCTCCCTTATACTTTTTTTTCTGTATTCCCTCACACTGTTAAACACACAGAGAAAGTTTCCTCTGTGAAGTTCACGTAACTGTGAGATATCTGACTGACTAAATCTCCTGAGAAGAGCACTTTGAGATAAATGTTTCAGAGCCAAGGTGTCAAAATCATGTTTGATAAGAAACAATAAACATCTAAAGCAATAAAAATGTAAAACCTCAAAATAACAGATGTGATTGGACCCTTAAGTGACACAATTTACTTGAATTAAACTCTGAAAATCAAGAAGGATTAATTGAATTCTGAATTCTCACTATTGTATTGTATGTGCCTTTTTCATCCTTGCACCCCCCCCACACACACACACACACAACCTTTCTGTGTGTGTGTGTGTGTGTGTGTGTGTGTGTGTGACAGAGAGAGAGAGAGAGAGAGACTCACTGTAATTTTGTAAATGGTTACCAGTACTCAATGTTATTATAAGGCTGCACATGAAAGTGTCACAGCTTAGTTAACTATACAAATAAATTGATCTCGTTTTAATAAATTATTATTATCGATTTTCATGTGTTGCCAAAGCCAGTGTTCATGAGGATGGGACGTTTTTTGGTCATCTGAACCTCATGACGTTTGTCCGCTAATAATTTCCATGCATGTATTGTTTCTGTTACAAAAATTGTCGTAAATAATTTCACAACATTTTAATAATTTCACACTGAGTTTGAGCGTTGAACAGACTGGCAAAGCTACTCAATACATTTCCTGTAAACAAACTTTAGAGTTTTCAAAGAAAATAGTAAGTTGATATCAAGTTTAAAAAATAAATGTAATACATACCAGTGAGTACGAAATGTATAGCCTATATCCATCGTGCTGAGTCAAACACTGGGAGCTCCAGCTGTTTGAATACTAAAATCCAGTTTTAACACAATATAGGCAAGTTTTACAGATCCTTTTAATTCAGCACCTGCAACGCTCTGTGTTCTTTGATTTCATGTCTTTTTTTCTTTCTTTATCAATTCCTAGCTCATTGGAGCAGGGTTGCTTCCGCTTTTTGTTGTCGCCTAAACCGTTTAGTTTTGGATGATCGGTCAAAGATTCTGACAACCAGCGGGGAGAAGCACGACGCCCAGCCGGGGAGGGAGCGCAGGAGGCCGGACAGATCTACTGGGCTGCATCGGGGAGACGCTCCATTAGACAAGGGAGAGCCATGCCTCACAGCGCTGGTCGATCAGGTAAGGATTTCTCCCTCTGCCTCATATTAATGTCACTGTTTGTTTGCAGGTATGTTGGTTGCACTGCGTGGGACAAAACTGTGAAGAGGCTGCAGCTCCCTGCTTATTTATCTGGATTTGTATTTTATTTTTATTTTTTTTAAAGATCCAACAAAGCATAGTGTGCTTTTCCTTTCATATTGTGCATTGACTTCATGTATTTACACTTTGTTTTTTGTTATTGTATAATGTCAGAAATTAGGATCAAGAAATTATATTTTGATGTGGTTATTATTATTATTATTATTATTATTACTGTTGCAAATAATTGCTTAATAGTCTATTGACATCACCTATATACTTGGTGCTGTAATTGAAAACATAGATCACAGTCTAATTCACCTCTCAATTTTGGGTTTAGATGGGAAGATCAATGGGAAACAGTTGTAATGATCTAATTAATTATGGCAAAATTAAAAGCAAGTACAAAATCAATCTGTGATGGTGTCGAGGATAGAGTCAAATTGATATCCATCTGCTCCCGTTATAAAGCACATGAATAAGCAATCTAAGGACGCAGCTGATATCCTGCAGTTTGGCATAGACTACCCATATGGCTTTGGGTGTCAGGAGACACCAAATCATTGTGCGATTACAAGTGACTCCCGATATGATGCGGATGTTTTGGCTAATGGGGAAAAAATAGATCCAAGGGAAATGTATACAGTTCTGTAAAAAATAAAGCTCTTAAATATGTCAAATGCAAGAGTTGAGAGTGAAAGTATTAGATGCATCACACAGCAGGTGAGTTTGCTCAGTGTTTACTTCACTGACACCTGGATGTCCTCAGTGAGATTTTTTAAATGGCGTCAATACATCTAAATAGTACAGATTGAAATTGCTTACATTTTTAAAAGGCTCATACTGATGAAAATAAATCAATCTATCATTAAAACGAATCATCAATAACCCAACGTTTATACACAAATGCTTGTACAGGACGAAACTTTAAGTTAACAAGCTTTACACACTCAAAGTCAAACTTTGAACTTGCAGTGGCTCCTAAACTGGGGTCAGAGGATCTTAGGGGTCCTCAAATATATTTCAAGTTTCCAAGTAAAAATGAAAGAGTGTTAAATGAATGTGCATCTTTTATTTCACTTTATAATTGCAATTCTACAAATAGATATTTGCACTCAGATCAAATAAATATCAAATTATTTTTAATCAGTGAAGGTGTGGCACATCGAGGGACCCTGACGTGAAAGTGTCTGGGAACCCCTGCATCGTAAACACGCAGTAAAGACACACCAGGAAGAGAAAAACAACTATATCGATTGTAGACGTGGACGTGCGTTACAGGCCATACAGTATGTTTCAAAAAACGGAAGAAAAGGATTTGTTTTGTCCTCCGTGGAAATTCAATATCCTCTCCTCCCTCTCTCTTTTCTCTGTCTTTCCACTTCCATATTCTTATTAAAATACAAATCACAGCAGATGTATTGTTATTATCATTATAATTACATTATTTTGTTTAACATTTGCATTTACAATGGGGATAATGTATTTTTTAAAGGAAACATGAATCAGAATACAAGCCTGAAATTTCACCTCTACTGATATCAATTAAAAAAAACACTATGTTTAGAAAGCTGGAACGTTTTTGTAATTATTTTAAGTGTCTGAAATATATTAAAATAACTATTCCTATGGTGTGTGATAACTGTGCCGAGGCTCTTTATTGTATAATGCAGGCAAAAAATCGAAAACAATAATCGCATTAGGTCCTTGGTGGCTGGGTTTTTTTAAAGGGGTGAAGTCAGGACTAACAGTTTCTTAATTATCACGCCGTTTGTTTTGCTGTAGTACTGTGACACGTAGCAGTGCAGAGAGGTACGGGGGGCAAATCGGGATGTTGTGGGGGAAATAGCAGCAGCTTTAGGGCAAAAGTGCACTGACGTGTGAAATTACAGCCCATGGTGCTACATATTGTACCAGAAGCTCCCTCCCCCCCAAAAAAAGCAGAAACAAAAAGAGGAATCGTCCTCAAACTTGTCCAGAGGGCAGCTGGACGCAACACGGAGTCCACAACCCCTCTAAATAATAGATTATTATTATTATTATTATTATTATTATTATTATTATTATCGTTATTATTATTATCGTTATTATTATTGTACTGCTGTGTCTTTCAACAACAAATACATACACTCAAGTACATGAAAGGAGATTGCACTTTTATACATTTCGTTGGATAACTTTACCACAGTAAAACACTCCACACTGTACACAAACACAGTGCTAAAATCATCTGCAGGCTACATGGAAACAATTTTGAGACTATTATGCTGGAAACACCGCAGCTACTTTAGCAGAACAGTTATAGACATGCAGAAGTTAATGTTAACTTCGTGCTACAGACCAAAAAAGTAAATACTGTTAAAATATTTGAATCCTCTTTGATTGAGTGTTTTTTCTCTTTGTTTCCTTTCGGATTGAGTTCAACCGGAAGAGATTAAGAGTGCATAATTCTGCTACAGTAGGTTTACCTCCAACCTTTGACCCGGCCAGCCCCAGCAGCATCAGCCTACCTGCCTGCTGCCTGCATGAGCACAGCGGCCTGTGTAACCCACTGTATGAGCGCCATCTACAGAGCGATGCTGCACACAGGCGGTGAGTGGATGATGATGATGATGATGATGATGATGGCCTACTGACTGACTCTCCCTCTGCAGGCTGCGAGCTCACCCTGCACACCTCCTGTCCGACCACACACAGACAAATACAGTCAGGAAGCACGGCAGCTTTTTAGTAATTGGAAATTGGTTTTAGCATCAAACCTGATTAATACTTCATGCAAAGACTTTTTGCATTTCTTTGTTTTATTCTGATGAATTTAATAACCGGAAGCTAGAAAAAGAATGCAATGAGAAGCTTGGGGTGATATGCTGTAAAAATGCAGCACATTTTCCAAAATAGAAAAGATTTTATTGCAAAACCTTATCAAAAATGTGTTTCATATTTGCAAAAAAATTACTAAGCTCTGATATTGAGATTTTTACACTTTGAACCAAAAGGCTCACAAACTGGGGCCCAGAGGGGAGCTTCCAGATGTCTGCTGCAAAATGAGGAATAGTTCAATTTTATTATTATTATTTATTTTAGGCCTACAGGAAAAATGTAGAGACTTTATAATTCTGATTGTTGGGCTTTTCGATATCACTTTAAAAATGTCATGCCAACAACAAAAAGCTTCCCATGTGGCCATCCCTGAGTCCCATGCAGTCTCATCATGTGTTTCTGTTAGGAGTCCTCCATATGAAAACATTTGAAAAGCGTCGCTTTAAACAACACACACCAGCCTGTCAGTGCTTTACCTCTCTTCTACCCCCTGCCTTTAATTTCCTTGATTCTTCACCCCAAAGTCTCATCATTTCCCATTTTGTCTCCCTCCCCTTCCTGGCTGTCGGATGCAGGGACCTCCTCATTTGAGCTGCAGGTTTTTACGTGGGCGAATCACAAAGTGTTGGAATCTATTGCCTTTGTCTGACAAGTCATCCATCTCTATGCGAGGGATCTGTGGGATGGAGGTAGGAGAGAGGGGTGGGGTGGAGGGGTGATCTGTGGAACTGCAGCTTTTAGAAACAGACACACAAGGAGAGGGGTTTCATTCTCAGCCCAAAGCTTCGCTCAGGCACAGCCCATTCTGGAGGAGTGGGGGACACACTGCTCTGTACTTCGCCGTGTCCATGTTGTTGTTATCTCCGCCCCTATCCGACTCAACCACAGAGCCCGCCGCTCTTCCACGCCGTCAGAGGAGAGGGATTTTTCGGCCGCAGATTCCCGAGCGGACCCGTGGACACTCAGCTGCTCCTTTGTTTTCCTCATGATGTCCTTTAAACACAAACAGTGACCCGGTTTGAGTCAATGTTGCCGCGACTGGTGCGCTCTGCACACGCGTGGGTCATGCTCTGCACCTGACAGCCCTTCTGCAGACTTTTGAGTTTAGACTTGAACAGGAGGAAAACTTAGCATCGCAACCAAGAAGTTGTTAACTGCTGCAGCCTGCGGACTCTTCCCACACGGACTGTTTTACACCAAAATATAAGTCCTTGTTTTTTTTTACACCTTTAAAGCTGCACCACAGAGGCGAAACGGCGACCTCAGTCGATTACCTTTCTTTCCTTTGCTATCCAATGGATATTCACTGCAAAGCGGACCCCTTCTCGGCGATGCACCGTGAGTATACTGAATAAGTTTATAGACGACAACGTTTCTGTGTTGTGACTTTAATTCCTGCACAAATTCGGTCGAAGGTGTTTGCAATGACTGCAGTCTAATTTACACAGAAAACACGCAGTTAGACATTTTGAAACGTGCTTTTGTATATGTTTCCATTTTATGTCCATTAAGGCTCGTTATTTGTTTTATTACTGCATACAAACACATATAAACACAGTTCTCAATATTAAACATATTAGTATCTTTAGTTTTATTCAAAAAAACAAAAACATTTTCACCTAAAAAAAACATTGGCAAAGTTTTGCCAGAAGAGTCATTTAAAATAGATTTAGTTACGTTCATTTTGGTAATAATAAAAATGAGATTAAGACGCGGAGGAAACCATGCTACATGGCTGCTAAAATGTTTTAACACAGGGGCATTTTTTGAGTTATTTTTAAGAGCACATGGGTCACTAACTGAAGAGTTTTGTTTTTATTTTTTGTTTTTTCGGGAGTTTGTTGTGTAAAGCTTTATTGACTCAGAGGTTATTCCAAATGAGAAATGGGCTGGTGTGAGCTACATTGACTTTTTAAGTGACAAAATAGAAACCAATTTAAATACAAAGCTTTTATTGCCTGTGAAATGACAGTTACTTTCGAGAGACAAGAGCACGCTGTGTGTTAATGGATGTAAACGTGTCTCTTTATTTACCATCTCTCGCTTTAGATCGAGGTGGTTCAGGGTGAAAACATGAAGCAGTCTCTCTAACTTGTTTATTTTCTGCATGTTTTCCTCCATACGATATGGGTAAAGAAGACCCGGACTGTGTGTAAATTATTGATTCCTCCTCATTCGCACCATCCGCGTTTGTAATATGAGTTATCAAAGCTCATTTTAATTATTTACAATAATTGTGCAAGGAAAATTAAACAGGTTGAAATATAATATCTGCGACATGTGTTAGGCTGCAGTGGAGGTATAGATGCTCTTGGAAAATATAACTAGGCCAATGTTACAGGGAGACAGGAGTTTTATTTCTGGCTATCAAAACAGCCAGTGAGATGTATTTATTTTATAATTAATGTTGTTTGATTTATTTTGTTATTATTTTCTATAATTGAAAGCAAGACAATCCTGCTTGAATTTTACTCTCAGGTCGCTTCAATTTCTATCATGTTTTACCCAACAATTAATATTATTATTATAGACTAGTATTATTATTATTAGGCTATTATTTTTATTATTATTATTATTATTATTATTAGGCTATTGTTATCATTTCAAATTAACCTACTGATTAAAGATATTTCAGAAATCATGCAGCAACAAAGACTGTTGGCCAAAATTTAAATGTGTGTGTGCTTCTATGTGTATATATACATGTACATTATACTGTATGTGTGTATGTTAACAGTAATGTGATTTAACCTTTTAGACTGAAAATAAAACACATAGAGCTTTCCCAGAAAATAAAAGAAAAACTCAGACGAATCCACGTGAAGAGAAACCGTGTCCTCTGCAGGTATGTAATGTTATGCTCCCCTGTGCTGCTGTTGTGTCCCACGCAGGGCACGGCGGTGTGAACCAGCTCGGCGGGGTGTTTGTGAACGGCAGACCCCTCCCGGACGTGGTGAGGCAGCGAATCGTGGAGCTGGCCCACCAGGGCGTCCGGCCCTGCGACATCTCCAGACAGCTACGGGTCAGTCACGGCTGTGTCAGCAAAATCCTCGGCAGGTAAAAGGGGGGATCCACTACCAACAGAGCCCTATGTGTGTCAAACATCAATCTTCTATAGCTCGTATATGCGTTCCCAGCTCTATTTCAGCCTCAGTCATCGGTTATATAGGCAGGTCATTTTTTTTTCTTTCTCTCTTCTTTTTATTTTTTTTTTTAATTTTTGCTTGAACACAGCAGTTCTGCGTCCGAGATTTTCTATCCATCACCTGCAACTTTGCAAGTGAAAAGCATCATAATCATGAAATAAATTTTAGGAGTTTACAGCTAAACATTAAGGATAAAAAATATCCCGGAGGAATACGAGGCTGTATTAATATTATAGGAGACTGTAGGTGATACAGAAAGTAGGCCTATATAAAGTACCATGAGGTCACTTGAAAACTGACTTTTCAGGTCTGCAGACACAAATTGGAAGATTACTCGCAGATTAAGAAAGACACCACATCCACGGCCACTATAAACTCCCCTTTGAGTTTCATAATCCCATTGGATAAATACCATAAATACATACTTTACGTTCCTACATTTTTTCATCAGTGTAAAGTCTACTTTAAACCTGAGAAATTAGGTCTACTTCATTTTACTTCAGAGCACAAATGCTGTGAGATAATATTTTGAAATATATTTTTTTCAGCTATCAGAAGGCATTTCAGAGGTATTTCATTTCACACACACTGAATGTTTGTCACCAACATTTACCAATAGGTCATGGTGGCATGTCGTGCATGCTACTGTAAGCTCATGGAGACTGGAAATGAGGTCTAAACTGTGCTTTTACAGCTAAACTGTCCTTTGTTCTGTCCGTCTCACTGCTTATATTGTGTGATTTTAATTACACTGCTTTTCGTTGAAAATCCCACTCTGTTCGCCTTCCAGCTGACATTCAATTAGGCCCATATAGCAGCACACTTTCAGACCAATTAATAGATTAACGCCGCCATCATATTTTTAGGTAATTTTACATGTAACTGCAAAAGGTCGGCGAAGATTTGTTTCCACACAAACTATTTTTAAGCCACCTTTCCCATCAATCAGACGACTGACTGGATTGTTGAATTAAGGAGGGATCCATTCAGGAACACTCACTCTGTCCCCATGCAGGTACTATGAAACCGGCAGTATTAAACCCGGAGTCATTGGTGGCTCCAAACCAAAGGTTGCAACTCCGAAAGTGGTGGATAAAATTGCTGAATATAAGCGCCAGAATCCAACCATGTTCGCTTGGGAGATAAGGGACCGACTACTGGCTGAGGCCGTCTGCGACAACGACACTGTCCCCAGCGTTTCATCCATCAACAGGTAGGTGGAAATAACAGTTTTTAATTTTATTTTGATGTAAAAAAAAAACAAAAAAAACATGCCGAATTCTTCCCAAGCGCGTAAATTCTTTCTAAAGCACAGCTTTTTTAAAATGTATTTCTAAATGTGTGCATACATGTAAGAGAAAATTGAGTGAGCCAGATCAGATGAGAAAAATACCGTGCGTAACTGGCATGAATCAGCTCTGAAATAAGCAGATAGCTATTTTATCTTCACCTACAAGGCTGAACAGTTCCAGCGGAGCCTATGCGGGGTGGTCTCACAAGTGCAACTCAATCCCCATGTGCGGCCCTCTGCAACACAGCCAGCACGGGAGCTGAGGCTGGGGCCACGAAGAATCACATCTGTCTCGATAAAAACCGATCAATACCGCGTAACCAGATCCAGAGGCGGAGGGAAATACCCAACAAAGTCGTTCAATACGCGGACCACACTGCGACAGAGGCGGCAGCAGCATCTTTATTGCCAACCAATTGCTCTGTTTTCCAACACCGAGGTGGATGTGGAGCGACAACAGATGACACATTTAGGATAATAGTGTGGTTGGATAATTCTTAATTATTCCGGTTTAAATCACACATTATTGTTATTGTTATTATTAACCTATTGTTAGTTTTAATTACAGCTGTAAGTAGAATACATTTAGAAAATTATAAACTAGTATAGCAAAATTGTCGTCCTGGATAAATGGACTATAAAAGAGTTTCTGTTCCACTGCAGCAGCAGCTAAAGCAGCAGACACCCTACACCTTCACCTTTCCTCGTGAAGCGGGACAGCAGTGGACAAAGTATCTTTAGACAGAGGACGCCGGTGAAAAGCCCCAGTGCATGTGTGCAAAGTGAAAAAAGCCCCATAGTGCCTGCGAGTGATGAACTTTGGTTAGGAGGCACTGTTCCAGAGAGCTGGTCATCGGCATTACATTTTAATGAGCTGAAGAGAGTCTCATAACACATCCAGCTAAATGCAGGAGATGGACGAATATTTATAAAAAAAAATAGAAAAGAAATATTAGAAATCAGGCTGCCATGGAAATTATGGTTTCAACAGGTCTTTTGGCACGGTTTTCTCTGTTTTCACCTGTTGTTCACAAAACCAAGGGACATGTAGTCAGTGGTGTATGGAGGCAATGTTTTATGTGTTACTATTAGAAAACATTTCTGATAGCCTGCTTGGTTTGAGATGTGTGGAACAGCACTATTAGGAGAAATCGTGTCCTTTGAAAAGTTGGTCTGCACATTAATAATTAACATCAGACCTTGTTGCAAAAATGCACAAAGCTGCATAACCTCACGAATCACAACATAACAATAAGTAGGTCTTACTGTTACCAAAATGTATATGAGCAGTGAAGAAAGGTTAATTCATGTTTATTTTACAGCATAAAAAATGCACAGGAGTATTTTAACATGTTTATAAAATCTAACCTTAACTCCAGTAATAATTTTCACATTACAGGCTTTTTTTAAATGTCTAATGTTGTTTTTGTTTCATACTGTTGGTCTTAAAGCGGGGGATTGGGAAAGATATGGAGGAGGAAGAGAAGTAAGAGGCAGACACAGAGGCAGAGAAAGAGACAGTGGACCCCTGGTGGTCTCTGTGGTTAAGGGCTGACCTCTGCTCTGTTGACTAAAGAGGATGTCCTGGCTTTAAACACATTTTTCCTGCATGAATTATTAAAGATTACACAGAGACTGGGTTGCACTTTGTTTTGTTGCCGCAGAGAGGAGTTTCCACCCGCTGCACCATGCCCGGTGGACAGAGGCGTACCCATAAGGTCCTAAGCGGCTTTCAATCATATTGATCCACATTTTAATCTTTCTTTGAAGATATTTTTTTTTTACAACACCCAAACACCAAAGCCGTTAATTCGCCCATCCAAATTGCTTATTCAATATCAACAACATAGACAAAAAAAGTCCTTGAATTTATGAGGCTCACTCGAGTCACGAGGTCAGATCACTGTTGTGGTGAGATTCAAATAAAATATTGACGTGTGTTTCTGGAGGAGGGTGCTAGCCTTTGTTGCCCTGCCTGAAGGAGAGAGTATGGAGGAGACATGAGATAGTGAGGGGAATGAGAAGAGTCTGGTGTACATTTTTGCCCCTGAGGAAGTTAACCCCACAGCTGCCTGATTCAGAATGGATAGCTTATTGCTGGATGCTGGATGCACGTGAACGTCGTTCGCCCCATCTGCAGTCTGTAAAAGTCTGTTTTTGTCACACCTCTCGAGTGAGAGGGCTGCCATGTGGGACTTCTGTCGGTACACAATGCTGCCTGTTATTCAATGATCTCATGTTTGTCTGTCAATCAAAAGATTACCGTAGTCATGGTTTAATGTAATGCAATCATGTCCCATAAGAGCTCAAGCTGAGCTTGTGTAAATCCCACTGTACCTTTCTGTTTTGCTAAAAGAATTACAAAATTCCTCAAATTTACAAATGTTACATTATCCCTAAGGCCCTAATTTTTGTCATCAGCAAGTTTTCAGATTATTGTGACACTTCCTTTAATTTTTTACTTATTTATTTCATAGAGCACCACAGATTAAAATACATTGGATGTGGCAGTGGTCTCAGGTTGGGCCAATAAGACGCTATTGCTTTCCTGTCACATATAATTTATAGATCACCATTTGCATTCGCTGTTCCTCGCTGCCATTCGTCGTCAACTTTTCTATCCCGGAGTCCCAATCAATAGGCTCTGATCCTCAGTGAGCCTGGAGGATTCCTGTGTGCTGAGCACTGAGCAACGAAAAAGACCAAAAACTACAACAGCCACCAGGGAGGTGACAGAGAATACGGGGAGGAATAAAGAAATTAATTGGAGAAGAGTGGAAGAAGGAAAGAAAGAGATGAGGGGTTTGAAAGAGCGATATTGTAAAGTACAGTAAAAGAGAGAGCACATTGGACAGCAGAGTAGAAATGAGAAAAGGTGATGAGGTTGGGGGAGAGAGGAGTGAAAGATCAGGTTTGAGAGGTGGAGAGAGAAAGAGAGAGCGAGGAAAAAAGAGGGAGAGGGGAGTAGGAGAGGGAGATTATTAGAGTTGGCCAGGTAGAGCCAGTGAAGCTGATCATTGAGGTGAATTGATGTGATTTCATGCTTTGTTTGCAAGATCATTCAGACCAAAGTGCAATGAAGACTTTCCCACCACATCACATCTTACTGGTATGGGGACTTTATCATATTTCTAACCTCAGAATCCAGCTAGATTGAATCCACAATCTCAGGGGGCAGCCCCTATTCAGCCTCACACAGGAGCAGAGAGATTGCCCCTAAAGCCCCGAGATTGGCTATTTGTGACAGGGGCCTGAATATGAGGATACAAGCGCCCCAAACGATGGAGCACTTGTACATGCACAGGCGTAAGTGGACCTGATGTGCCGTGTTTAAGTGTCCCGGGGCGGCTGGGCTGATGTGAAATCTCCATGCTCTGGAAGCAGTATTGATTGATCCGTGTCTGTTGTTCACTTTACCAGGATTATCCGCACCAAAGTCCAGCAGCCATTCCACCCGTCCCCTGACGGATCTGTTACACCGCTCTCCACGCCCGGCCACACCATAGGTGAGCGTGAATGAGGCTACACACAAATTACAGCAGAAGTAAAATGAGCCAATCAGGGCTGCTGCAGCAGAAAGAAAACAACATGAACACATGCATGCATTTTCACATACTAACCCACACGCACCTGAATAAACACCCAATGAGACAGACTGACACACACATACTGTACGCACACACACTAACTCAGCTTTCTCCATCAGTGCCCAGCACAGCCTCGCCCCCTGTGACCAGCGCCTCCAACGATCCCGTAGGATCCTACTCCATCAACGGCATTCTGGGTATCCCCCGCTCCAACGGCGAGAAGAGGAAACGAGACGATGGTAAGGGAAACACAAGATCCTTTTGTTTTCCATCCTTTTAATTCTCTCCATCACTCGTCTCCTACTTTTTTTCCCTGTGTGTGAAGAAGATGGCATTTATGACAGCGCTGCAGCCAAGTGTGTTTCTGTGTGCTGTCTCCAGTGACTTGTTATGTTGTATATCAGGCAGGGCGAGTGTTGAGAGAGTGTTGCGATTCAATCAGCTTTTTGATGCCCTACGTTTTACCATACGCCCACAGAGCTGCATCTCAATTTTATACCATGCTCAGACATACTGTAGATATCCCATATAGCTGTCATACAACTCTAATCCCCCTTGGCAAGGCATCAGTGCTGCTGCTCTTTGCCTTCATTTCTATAACGTAACAAAAGGCAGAAAAAGAAGCTTGATACTATCAGCCAGTTATTTCATATTCTGCACTCTAGAGATACATAAATACATTTTTAAACTTAATTATATTTTATTCCGTGGTGCTTGAACAGCATTAAAACATTCAATAATAAAGTATTTTTGTAAGACTGTATACTAGACTATACACTACCAGGGGACTGGCAAGAAAAAAGACCTAGATACGCTCAAAGATTAAGTGGAAGCCTATCCGGTCCAAGCCAGTATTCCTCATTCCTAGGCAAGGCAAGAGTGGACACACACTGCCTCAGGGCTAATAGATTATCGGTTTTGCAAACAATTGGCTTTTTTAATGCCTATGAATTAACATGTCCCTGGTGGAGGCCTGAACAGGTGTAGGAACAGACCGGTGGAGGCAGGGAGGGGGCTGCGCGTGTGCCTGTGTGTGCGTGTGTGTGCGTGTGTTTGTGTGTGTGTGTGTGTGTGTGTGTGTGTGTGTGTGTGTGCGCGCATGTGTGATTCTGTGATATTGCTCTGAGGTGGCTGATGGTATGATGTGGTTGAAAATGATCTCAAAGAGCACTCATCAAAACAGGCCACTTCCTTCTTTTATGTTTCTGTCTCTTTAGTTCTCTGGAGTGGCAACCACTTGGATGGAAGGAAAATAGGACATTGTAAGTGTGAAGTTAGACAACCTTCTCTTTTGCTTTGGTCAATGAGATCACAACACTTTCCTTTCAATTACAGTTTTTTTGCTCTTTCAGGGTTATGAGCTTATGAGGATGGGGTGGGGAAGAGTTTTCCAATAAATAATCTCCCGAGAAATTAAAATAAATGAAGTTAAAGTGACTGTGGAAAATCCTATTTTCCATGTAATGGCATGCAGTTCAATATACAGTAATGCATGTGTAGCCTATTTAGAATTGTTATCAGGCAAAGACAGCTGTGGATTTCTAACAACATGATGCAGTTTATTGTAAAATTTATTTTAAAATTTATTTGTTTAATAATTCTAAATTTGACCTGTGATGTCAAGAAACCCACTGCAGCTTATGTGTTTGAATATTCATGGTCATGGTCAATTGCCCACATTTTAAAAATTGTTTCAGCATTGTCGTTATTTTACAAAACAAAGCTATAGGGATGGTCTCAGCTACAGGCGGACCATCTACCTGAGCTAGCCAAGACTATGCCACAGCAGAAAGTTACCTGTCAGAAAAATCACTAAATACATAAATGAGTAAATACGTAAATGAAAAAATACATTAAAAACAAGGGGAGACCTAGTGTTTTCAGGTTGTTTAGAATATTGCATGTACATATGCATGTCTGTAAACCAATCAAAGATTTTAAGCTTGAAAGCGTCACATGTTTGTGCCTACATTGTGATAATTTGACCGTGGTGAACACGAAAAAAGCACTGCACGGTCCTTGTACCGCTGGTGTTGTGATGGTGGTGGCGTGTTATTCCGGTGTGGCTGAAGTCAGCGGTTGCCCTTTGAGGAAGAAAAAGGTCCCCATTACTGGAGGGCTGTAGAGATAATGTAGTGTGACACGCGTTATGTACACCGGGTCCCCGTAAGACGGGCATCAGGGACGTAGGTGCCATAAGAGCCATTAATCTGTCCTTGTCATGTGTTATTGCAAATTAAAAGTAGCATGTTACACTGGACGGCTTTGAGTGAAGATGGGAGGAGGAAAAAGAGAGACAGAGGAGCAGGGGAATGAGGGGGGAAAAGTGAGTTTATGAGGGGAGGAGGGAAGAAGGAGGTCCTGGCAGCCTCAATGAGAATTGAGCAGGGAGTAGTTTTAAGATTTGTGCATGCATAAATACACACCTATGCACAGAAATGTGTGTGTCTGTTTGTAACTCTGTGGCTTCGGATGCTCTTCACACAGTGAACACACAGTGACATTTAAAAGAATTTGCAATTCTGCAGAGAAAAGCTATTAATTCACAAATTAACACCCCCCCCCCCCCCCCCCCCCCCTATCTTGGATGTGCAAGCTATCGAAAAGACAAAAGAAATAGCCTTAAGGGGGGAAAAGAGGGAGTCTCAGCCCTATCTGTGGAGAGATTGGTTTGCATGTCTGCAAGCAGCGATACCAATTATGCCAGTGCTGGGAGAATGCGTCTCAATGCGCCCCCTCCTTTGCCCCCCACAAACCCCCTTCCTCCTCCTCCCACCACCATCACCACCACCACCACCACCCCACCCCGACTCTCTCCATAGCCAGATTTATTTGTGTATCTCATTACAGGAAATGGAATGTTGTTCCTGCCAAATGCATTAATAGTGAAGTGGGGAAATTAGCCTGTTGTACAGCATGCTCTCACTCAGTCATTTAAACCTATGGTGGAAGTGGAAGCCAAGAAAAGGCAGAGAGGATTGGGTGACAACTGCTGTGTGATTGTCAAGTGTGTATTATAGTGCTAGAAGTCCATGCACTCATTTGAAAAGTTTGGGCCTTCCAGTCGTTTCTCGGAGACGGTTTTGAGCTAATTATGTGAGACATTTCTGCTCTAATTTGTTCTCTTTTTAAGGGAAATGCTGTTTTTATTAGAGCTGCCATTTTCTTAATTCAGTGTTTTCCTGGTCTTGCACACAGTGACAGGTTACTCCTGACCTTGCTGCTGTATGCAGTCAGGTTGAAATGACCTAACTGTATGTTTCTCTCATCGCTGGCTCACCACATCCTGGATGGAGCCCAGTGGAGCTCTGGGGAGGACAGGCAGTAGGGAGCTACAGTGATAAATTAGATAGAGAAAGCAAAGGTCATAACTTGTGATTGTAGCGTGGGTGTGGGATGAGTGTAGAAGGAGCTGATGAGTGTGTGAGCGAGGAGAAAAAATATATGGCCTAGCAGGTTGTTCATTCATGGCATAAAATAACTATCGCACGCATACAAGTCACATCAACCTTGTTCAATAGCTTGAGGAAAAATGAATACAGCAGCTGTTTTGATTTGTTCAAATTTGATATTTGGCCCTTTTGGAGATTGCCTGGTGTGTATCTTTTAACACATATGACCCATTTGTGGAGTTTAAATCAGTTAGTGTATGGATTTGAACCTGGGCCTACACTGGTTGGCTAGTCAAGCCAGTCCATGACAATGAGTCAATAGAGGATCACTTTAGAAAATAAATGTATCCAGAGCGAGACAGAAATAAATGGAATCATGAGCACCATGATGGCCCTGATGGGGTGTGTGCACGAGAGAAAAGCCCAGGTTTGAGAGGGGCCACAGAGCGTAACATCGAGACAAGAAGCTGTTAGGGCCCCGACAGTAGAGGAGGACACAAAGGGGTCGACATAGCATTTCTCCCCCTCCTCCTTTTCTGCTCTATCTCTGTCGTTCTTTCTGTTCAACATTTAATTTCTCCTCTTACTGCCCCCCTCGTCTTTCTGAGTGTTGTGGGTTACCCATTTGAATTCAGCAACATGGCCACGTATAGTTGTAAACAATATACAATGAGATCTGTCACAAAAATATAAGGAGAGGGAACTCACTCAACGGAGAGGAATCATGTCAGAGAAAAGTCAATTACGGGCAGCGATGCCGAGAATTAATGGAGCGATGCATTACTCAGCTTGAGGAGGGAGAAAAGGCAAGAGAAAAGAGGAGATACGTTAATTGCATTTCCACAAATACTCGCCACACAGGGTGGCAACGCTAAACGACAGACTGGTCCAGAGGAGGGTAGAGATGAAAGCAGTGGAGGACAAAGAAAAATAAGAGATGAGAATGGAGTCAAACGAAAGAGGGAGAGGGTGTACTGCAAAAATATCCTTCTTATCAAGTCATTTTTGTCTGTAATTGAGTCCTAAATGACTTATTTTCTTAAAACAAGTGAAAAAATTAGTATTTAAAATTGTTTTCAATGCAAACCAAAGTATTTTCTTAAAATAAAGTTTCATTTTTCTTTTTTGCGGAGCAGCAATCTGCTTTATTCTTTCTTGTTTAACGACTTATTTCAAGAATATATTACAAAAGTCTCACTGCACTGGCATATATTGGCAGTTTAGTCCAAATCAAGATCAAGAGTGGTTCAGTGTTTTGTTCAAGAACACTTTGACATGTGGACAGGAGTAGCCAGGAATCAAACCACCAACCTTACAATTGAAGGTCAACTCACTCTACCACCTGATCCGTAGCCCGCCCTCGTGTTATGTTACACTCACAAACTGTATCCAAATAGTCGTGCACTTTATTTATTTATTATTGCCTTTCTGCATTTGCATGGATCTGAGAATTTAAATCAAAGTAAATAAAATAACTAGAGTGTTTTAAAATACTATCTATGCAGCCACAGTGCTGGCAGTGAGTGCAAATATCAAATAAGCATCACAATGCCTGCTGACAGTCAAACAGTCAGTACACTGGTTGATGGTGCTAAATCGAATTAATAAAGCTCTTAAACACGCCACAACATAACAGGATCTTAACAGCCATGGCTGTGTTGCTGCCTCTCTCCCTCTCTCTCCCCCACCCCACCCACCTCTCTCCTTTCCGCTTCAGAGGTTTCATAAATATAGCTAGCTTACAGGGGAGGAGTGTTCACCCTCTGGGTATACCAGTTTGTTTGTGCGCTCTTTTTTTTTTCAAGCATAACTGCATTTTTAAAAAACATCAACAAATGATCCACAATTTGCGATAGCATCATTTCACCCATCAGCAGAGGACTCGCAGCGTCTGATCTAGTAAACCCCGTGCCATTGATTTACGGAGAGAGACAGGCAGCGTGTAGGAATTCATTTGCCTTTCAAACAAGCCCCGACCTCCACTCTCCTCTGAGTTATCTTATCACAGGAACAGGGGAGATGAAAGAAGGACATAAAGTGGCACCATGCCACCGCAGGACGTTAACATCCCCCTTAGAGACAAAGCAAAACAGAAAATCTTTTGATACCATTGTGGTCTGTTTCACAGTAGCTACTGTCATTGGTTAACTCTGTACACGTGTGTGTACAAATGGCTAAAAGTGCACGAGTGTGAATATTAGTTTTCTAAAGGCTTACAGCAACTTTTAGGTTCTTTTATCACAGTACTGTTACACAAGGAGGCCAGTTACAGTTTCATGTTTGTTGGTTGAGTTAATCTTGGAGTTTGTCCACTTAAAATGTTTGAATACATTGTGATGAAATATATAACTTTTGGACACAGCGAGGTCAAACACCATCTGTCTGTTCAAGCTGATCAAAGAAAGTATTTACCAGACAGCTTTAGGGTTGAGGTGTGAATGTCACTGTTGGAGAGTCTCGTTTTTATCTCGGTTTGTCTCCTCACACTTTGGTGTTAAAACAAAGAGACGCAGTCAGCTGGTGCTGTGGGAGTGATAAGAGAATACCTGCTGAGACACCCAAAGGGGTTGAAGAAACACTGAGAAAATGAAACAAGCCAGTCAATGAGACACACACACACACACACACACACACTCTCACACACACATGCTCTCACACACACACACACGCGCGCGCGGTCTGACAGTCGGGCTTCACACTCCACTTGACACGCTGACTGTCAAAGGATGAATCTGATTTATTGCAGCTATCTTATGATATATGTCAAACATGAAACTCTAATGGCAAATTCTGAAAATAAATTATTTACTAGTATTTCTATTTAAAGGCCAAATCAGTAAGTTTTTGACCACCTAAATTTGAAATATATTCACATGCATAACTCAAGAGTTAGAGACGAAACATGATTAAAAATTAGGCCTGTTTCACTCCATTTTATAAAACATTACTTGTGTAAACAAACCTTTAACAATCACAAAGTGTTGCTAATATAGATTTTGTTATTTATTGTTAGTCCCTGTGTTAAAATGCCTGTTAATCAATTAGCAGGTTCCAAAATTTGGTTTTTTATTTTGGTAGCGAGGCTTTTGTTGATATCCAGATCACAGAAAGTGCACCAAAAAGTATCCTATGATGGGAATCCATGTCCTTTTGCAGCCAGTTCAAGCTGATTAAGTGTGTGTGTGTGTGTGTGTGTGTGTGTGTCCACACCTCCATAGTGAATGACAAACAGTTGCTATTGATCGAGCTTGCCTCTTTTCTCAGACCAGGTAATTAATGACTCCATTTTCTTCTGTACGACAGACAACAATTGAGTTTCATACAGCAACACGAATGCTGCTCCACCACCAGCAACCTCAACCCTCCACCCAAGGGAGCTGCTGAAAAAAGAAAAAAAAAAGCCTGTGCTAAAATGTTAAAATATTCAGTTAACTCATGGTAGGAAAAACATGCTTAACTGATGGTAGGAAAAACACATGTGGCAGGAGAAAAAAGTGATTCCTTCATAAATGTTACACAAAGCTAAAGTCAATATATTTTAGCAGTGAAACAGTGACACACTTACCCACACCCTCCCATCTACACATATACACCCTCATACCCACTTGCAGTCCTCTATTCCATTCTCTCCATGGATCTATTTCTTGGTGCGAGCTGGGTTCATCCTCTGGCCTCAGCCATTGAAAAAAGGTCAAGCAGCCGAGCAGAATGGCAATAACGCCCCTGAAATGGTACCATCAGTGGAACATGATTGATCAATTGAATTCCATAGCACAGAAAAATGTGGGATTAAGTAGAGTATTATACGCACAATGAGTTGAGGCATGATGTTCATTCCAAGTTCATTTCGCCTCCCTCCTCTGCTGGCGGATCAGGCAATCAATAGCAGCCTTGCATATCATATATCACCGCTGGCTCGCCCAGGAGAGAACATAATCTGCTGCAAATTTAGAATGACAGATTTGTATGGGAGCTAAAGCCCTCATCCGCTGTTGGCGGCAGGGTATAGGGAGGGCAGCGGGAGGCAGGCAGTGGAGTGGAGGTTCCTGGGATGCTGGCTGGAGGTTTTAGCTGTAGATTTTTTTCTTTCAGTGTTCAGGACTTGATGAGTGAGCAGAGGGAGAGCTGCAGCGGCAGCAGTGGGCTCCCTGGCTGTGTTGATAGGGTCAGAGATCAGGAGAACGAGGGAAGCATAGGCTCATTTGTTTATATAGAGTGTGACCGAGTGAGGAAATGCATACGCTTGCCCTCGACGCCCCGTCCTCATTCGGCCCTGAGTACCGTCCACACTCCATTCTGTTTTCCAGAAGACAGGCAATATGTGGGGGATGGAGGGAGAGAAAGAGAGACAGAGAGAGGGAAGGGTAATATGTTCAGGAGGAAATAGTGCAGTTAAATAATGGCTCTCCATTTCCCGCTGGCAGAATGAGAGGCTCTGTATGTAATCGCCAGCCCTACTTTCTCCTCCTGAAACACACGCTCTCCCTTACAAGTATATATTTGCACTGAAGGTAATCCATCAATTACCATAGACCTATCACATGATGACCATGCTGATAGTGGCCACAAGGAGAGGAGAGGAGAGGTAGGGGGGAGGCAGAGAGCTGCTTGAGAGAGTGTATGAGTGTGAGAGGAAGCGAGGGAGACAGTGAAAAACAGGGAGGGAGATAAAAGGCAGACATGCTGGTGGGTCTCCCTGAATTAACTACCACTCCTCATGCCATCACTCTCACACCCGTTGAGCTCAAAACTAAAAATTCTTCCTCATGCTTATCTCCCATTGCCAGCCTGCTAGAATGATATTGGGTAAAAAGACTGGAGCTATGTCCTGATACAGAATGTTGTCACCCTCCCTCCCCCCCTTCCCTTCTTCCTCTCCTTCTTTCTCTCCTTCTTTCTCTAGATGGCTCTGATGGCTCAGGCCCCGGCAGCGACTCTCAGGGCAGCGTGGAGAGTTTAAGGAAGCACCTGCGAGCAGACGCCTTCACCCAGCAGCAGCTGGAGGCCCTGGACCGTGTGTTTGAACGTCCTTCTTACCCTGATGTCTTCCCCACTTCAGAACACATCAAACCCGAACAGGTTGGCCAGAGAGATTTCTGTCTCCACCCTGACATTTACAGCGCAGACATCCTCGTTTCTTTCTTTCTGTCTGTCCTTAAGCTGTAATACTCAACAATAAAATCATTTTCACTGACATCATTTCAACATTATATAGTGAATTAACTGGTACACACATTGACACAGGTGACAAAAACGTCTGTGCAACTTCTTGCTCAAAGCAACCTACAAGCCTAAAGCCTATTACAGCGGATAACCTTTATTTACATTCATTAGACTGTTAAACAACAAGAGACTATTAATTTTCCCATTGGAACTCTATGTGGGTGCCCATGCAGACTTAGCAGCGCCCTAATTGAGTTCATTTTCATCTCTGCGCGATCGCGGGGAATTACAGCGGCGATAAATCAGGGGGACAGCCCCTCAGCCTGCTATGCAGCCTCTAATGCAGCTAATTACCAAAGTGATTTCTACGGCAAGATCAATACCAAAACGAATTGGAAATGACTTGCAATCACAAAGAGTGGAGGAGAAGGTATTAAAAAGGCGAGAGGAAGGTGGAGGAGGGGGGAGAAAAACGGCATCAGAATGGTCCAGAAAAATCAGTTTTAATTTAATGTAATATTAATCAGGCCGCTTTCCACTCTTTCTGTGCACCTCCTTTTTTCTCCCTGTTTCCAACACCCCCTCCTTTTCTTACACTGGTGAAAAGGTGGGATATTAGGCTATTAGGGGCTTGTCTGGTGTCTGCGTCAGGGCATTAAAAAGCCATTTTGAAGAGGCCAGGCTGAATAGGCCTCATCCCTCCCACACTTCTGGCAGCCATGTGGTCAGGTCATTCAGGCCCCTCTGTGCTTGCCACTCGCCCTCCGCCCAGCCCTGCCCACAGCCCATCTGCATGACAAAATGGCTCTTGTGCTGCTGAGGCCCAGCGGAATAGAGAGGAACATCCAGCCTAGTGCCAGGGAACAGTTGTAAGCAGACAATTAGAGTTTATCTGGGATAGAGGCAGACAAGACTGGGGTCACCAGCTCGCCCCTGTGGGACCCCGTCCCATTGAGACAAACAGATGCACACACGCACTCTGATACAAACACTCGCAGACACAAATGTGTGCACACACACTTATCCTTTCAAAGAAGAAGAGTCAGGTCGGGAAGTGTTATCTCATTAACAAACAGGATTCATCACAGCTGCTAGCAGAGTCTTAACCTGAGATTAAAGTGAGTAAATACTAAAGAGACTAGTTGGTGGTTGATCCTTACAGGAAGTTTTCTGGTGCAGTACAGCAGAGTATCATATTTTTTTGAATGAGAAATTGTAAAACATGAAAGATGGCTGCAGCTGCACGGTATGTTTTATCACAAAAACCTCCAATATAAAGTTAAAAATACAAATAAACGTGTAAAAGTTGTAAAACAATACAAGCTATTTTATAATTTTATTAACCCAGTTTTATGTGTTCATCTTAGAGTCAAAGCACAAAGGTTGATTTTGAGGTTGTACTCCCCTTTAAAAAAACACACCACATGTCTCTCCTGTAACAAAGCCCTGAATGTCTCCTCCCTTGACTGGTCACAGGGATGACTGCAGTGGAGCACAAAGAGCCAGCTGACACCCTGTCCTTTCACTCCTCTCCCAATCCCTCTCTCATCCCTCTCTCCCTTTCTGCCTTCTCCTCAGACAAGCCCTAATGCATGCATACATCATAGGTCTTGGTAAAGCATGGGGAGCGGGGACAGGACGGGCTGGTGAGGGGTTGCTGGTGCTCACAGAATTCACAGCACAGATACACCAGGGGTTTCCTTCAGAGATATATTCATATACTGTCTCCTAAACTGGGAAATCTGCTGTAAACCTAACACCCAAAGTGGGCTTGCATGCAGTGCACGAGCAATATTAACCATATCATTACACAATATGGTGGAACGTGAATTTTTTTTATATAGAAAGTGTGAATTGCTCTTTTTGATTGCCACCCACTCACATGTGCATTTCTCCACTGACATATTTTTGCATTTGTTGTGTATTTGTCTACAGGCGAATGAGTACTCACTCCCATCCCTGAATGCTGGCCTGGAAGACGTGAAGCCGAGCCTTTCCACCAGCACCAGCTCCGACCTCGCTTCCAGTGTCTCCCAGAGCTACTCTGTTGTGACAGGTACAATCTGACTCACGCTAGATTGATCTCTAAAAGAATACACACAGGTGCAGCAGGTCGAAGACATCTGCAGCAAGGTGGTCGAACTTAGTGCCGAGAACACAAACACAGTGTGTTTAGCTCTGCTTCTGCTGCTGCTGCTACGTATTTCCATATTGTTTCATGGCATCTCGTCAACTGTTCTCCAAAAGTTTTTTAATTACAATAAAACCATCATACTCATGATTTTAATACATTTTAACATACTGTATCCCATTTTTTCAAATTCACCTTTGTCCCCTGTCACCAGCCAAGTGAATCTGTTTGAAATTTGACTCATTCCTCATCCCTCAACCAAAAACAAAAATCAGTCTAATTCAATCCCATAATCAGCAGAGGACATGTGTGCACACTGTTGTAGCTGGTAAAGATGGCAGCTGCTGACAAAGGAGCTTTTTTGCTGGACTATAATGCACCTTTAATTTACTGAAAATACACTGTATACATATATATATGACACTTTATTTCACTCAATAATACTAACTGAGAATACTGATAATCAGCCAGTTGTTAGTGGATTCACTTTTAAACTATAATCCTTATGGATTAAAGTATTAAAATGTGAAACTCCATTGGTTTAAACAAACTTTTCAAAATTTAATTTCTCAAATTTGGTAAACTTTGACTTAGTATTGGAAAAAATCATCTTGATATTGCATCATCATTGACTCACCAAGATTTTGACTACCACGTCCTTTGTGGCGCACACATTTTCCAGCGATTTTTCTTATTCGAATTCTTATCACCAAAATGAAAAAGCTCTTTCAAGCCACTTTTTGAGGCACTCAGTGTGTATTTCTGAGGGACAGAGTGAGGCGATATATCATCTGAGCCCATTAAATCCTACAGGCCTCTCGCACACTGCTCCTAACTGGCTATTGTGTTAGCCTGGATTGGCCTGCTAACAGATTGACTGGGAGCACTTCTCATAAGAGACAGCTGCTGTTCTCGCCACGACACGACGTTGTCATCAAAGGCTATGATAGCCTGTTGATTGACAGCGGCTGGAATAGCACTGTGGCTGGCTGGCTGCTTCATGCTGTGGAGAGAGAGACCCAGATACAGAAGAGACGCAGACAGTGAAAGACACGCTGAAATTACGGGGGGGTTTTCCAACCTATGAACTGGCTGCTGTTTTCAATAGTAACTTCCACTGAGAGCCAACAAGTAATGGCAGGTGCAGTGTATTGAATATCTAGTAGTATTAACTATCTGTATCATATAACCCACTCTGTATTGCACTATGCCTTCTTTTGCTCTGCTGTCAAGGTTGATGGCCGCCTGGTTAATTGAAATATTGTTTCAATGTGGCTCCTGAAACTCTTTCCCAGGAGAGGATAGGTTTACTGGTGGCCACACTGACTCGAGAATAATATACCAGACTTTTAATAAAACAGCCATAATTATGCAGTGGGCATCAAAGTCAATGAGTCCACTGTGTGTGTGTGTGTGTGTGTGTGTGTGTGTGTGTGTGTGTGTGTGTGTGTGTGTGTGTGAGAGAGAGAGAGAGAGAGAGAGAGAGAGAGAGAGAGAGAGAGTAAGTAAAGAGGAGGACAGCATGATTGAAAACTGCAGTGGCCCTTCTCAAATGATCCCTATAGTCCAGCCCCGGACCCAGGCACAGAGCTATGAGAAAAGAAAGACCCCTCTTTTATTCCTGAATATGTGGGAGGTAGATTTGCCCCAGAAAGTTGGGCCTCAGGAGAAGAAAGGTGTGTTTTTGTCTTTTATGCTGGGCTCCTCCTATGAAAGCGGTCTCGCTCTGGGGAGCACACTCATAGCAGGTGGCCTTCAAGCCACCTGGGGGCTTGGGGCCTCCTAAAGCGATACATGTGAGGGCCACAGATTGCATAATGAGGAGGCGAACTAACAAAACTTTTCTTAAAGTGGACTATGACAACATACTTTAGCACAAGCATTAAAAATATGTGTGAGTGAATGAGTATTTTGAGCACCAAATTAAACTCAGAAGTAATATCTATTCTATAAACTTTTATTACTTAATTTCAATGACTATGCAAAGTAATGCATGGAGCATTTGATTGGGTGTAGGTTGTTAGTGCATAATATTATTTTTTCTGCCATTAGCAAACCCTGGAAATAGGAATGTTTGCCAAGGCTGAAAAATGCTAAATTACCTTCCACACTTGGGCTGGGATCCAATTATCAATAAATTATGCTCTCATACTGGATGGAGCTATGAGATTATATTCATTCTTTAAATGTTTTCTGCTCCCAATTAAAATTCATACAGTTATTGATCTTGTTGATTTTTATGTCCTGAAATTTGCATAATCTATTAAAGATGAATGATTAATGAAGTGCTCAGTTTTGCGTTCCAAGGGCGCTAGCGAAAGCAATGTCGGCCATCTTTTGTGTCCTCTGTTTACCCTAATGTGTGGAAGAGACGGTTACCTAGGAAGGAGGGCGGCAGCCAAATCAGAGAGAGGCACTGAAACGCACCGCTGGGATTTAGTAAGAAGCACCAATCATTTACAAATGATTTCCCTTCCTGCACAATGACTATCTTTAGATTTTCAATATGTAAGTGAAAATCACTGTAGTGCTACCATTTTGTGAACAAAGACTGAATTTGTCAATAATTATTTGAAAGGAAATTATTCTCTTAAGAGAAACATGACACATCTAACCTCTTGCTAATATTGGCATGTAGATTATACTAAATCAAAATGGCATCTTATATTCCATGTTTACGCTAGTATTGTGCATATCCGACTGGGTAGAAAGAAAATATAACAGGGATCTTTGTTTCTGGTGCAAGCTGTAGTGAAGCTGTACAAGCTGTACTTGTGTGTGTCTGTGTGCAGTAGACGAACACTGTGAACTGTTCAGTGTGTCCATGGATGGAACAACATGTCATGATTAACTGGTCTCTGGCTCTGGTCCAGCATTTATGTGTCTGCACAGTTTTCTGTTGATACCTGAACAGAGTACGCAACATAAAGTATCCTGCAGATCCAGTGCATCTTGACTTTAGTTATTCTAATCCTGACACAAGCCTTCTATGTGTAACAAATGATAGTATAATATTGTAGCTACTTATCAGAACTTAAATAGGGTTACGCCCAATGAGAGTTGTGTAGTCTCTGTGCAGGCTGGGCTTGATAATCACTCTCACCAGAGCCTGTGGGGAGGCCGGGTGTAAATGGGCACCCCACCGACCTACTACAACTCTAGCAGATGTGATGATCTAATGCTTTTCCATCTCTCTTTATATCTATCTATCTATCTATCTATCTATCTTCTTGCCTATATATTTCTCTCCCTCCCTATGAGTGAGAAATGAAAAAACTGTACAGATGAGAGAGCGGTGAAAAAAAAAAAGCTTTATTTCAGATTAATTTCAGATGAAACGTACACCACACTCTGAGCCCAGTTTATGACTTGGCAGTACCAGCGCTCCTCTGCTGGGTGGCAAACAACGAGCAGCCACCTCACCTGCGGTGCCTGGTGTGTGGCCTGGTGACAAACGGCTTGTCTCAGCTCAGTTAACGCCCGCAGCCCAGAGCTCGGAAATTAATGTTTATATCACCCCCCACAATAGCACACTAACCTTTGAGCACACATTTGATAATGAATTACTTTAAACCTGTGGATAGGGAATTCAAGCTATTTGGCCTCGCAAATATTCTTTACTCACTCGCAATTGGATGCAGCCTTTGACAATCGTACTTTTGTTCCTTTCTGGTGTGAGTGGTCATAATTGACCAGCCTATACACTGCAGGAGGGTGAAGGCAGAGGTGTAACTGTCTGTACTTGAAGCAAACATTAATGTGTAACAAAACACAAGACAGATGTTTTGCTGTGATCGTGAACATACTGTAGGAATGAAAAAGTTCTCTGTGGATTGAATGTCATACTTTGAAAACAAGAGTTCTGTCAGCAAATGGTTTGCGCACTAAAGTTCCTTGGTGTACGTTTAAAAATGAAATGCCCACTTGAGAGAAGGCTGTTGCAGCTATATCTGGACACATCACTCCAAGGACTGTTGTAGGTTCTTAATAGTTCATTTCTATGGTTGATGGAGTCTGTAGACGTGGTATCAGTGGTGGAGCAGAGACAGATGTTGGAGAACTCTATAGCGTCTCCACTCTCTCAGTGTGTTTGCTAGGGAGAAGAGTCCCCAAGGACCCTGAGTTTATCTTCCATCTCCATCATCAGGGCCGGTGATTTGACAGACTCCCTTTACCCAGGCTCTGCCTCGTCTCCAGGACAATAAGCAACACCATGTCTGATTAGTTTCAGAGTTCAGTGGTCTTGAACGCAGTGTTTGTATCGGTTGTTGTTGCGTTGTAACCCCTGTCTGTTTGACAACGGTTGCTCAGGCGCTGAGAACAGAAGCCTACAGCAGTATGCAGGAAATCTCAGATACACAGTAAACTGACTTGATCTGGGCTTCATGTTTGGCACCCTCAGTCTTGTTGTAAAGTTCAGATCAATGTCCCAAAGGTTAGGTGGACCATGCTGCATAATAAAGTAAGTGCTCCTTAGAACAAAAATATACACACAATCCAATTTTCTAAATTGTGACACACACTGATTGGATTATGTTTTAATAAGGCCAACACTTGTCGAGTTTGTCTTTTCTACCATATCTTTTGTATGGTTTAGGCTGTTGAATATAGTGCTCATATGCTTTTTCTGACGGAGGCTAACCCCTAATATTATCTGCTGTATTGTCATGTATCAATGAATTCCTGTTATCTGGGGGTGGATGTGGGTTGTTATGCACCCAAATCAACCTCAGGGTAACTGGACTTTTTAACTTTTTGACTTTTAACTTTAAGGACTTTAACAGACTGCATGTTAGCTATAATTAACTGAAGAACAGAGCTGAGCGCTAGCCATTTGCAATCATTCCTATATTCGGACCCTGTTTGCAATAAATTTGTGACATACTTGTACAGTACATGTGACAAACTTTAGGTCCATCCAATAAAATGCAAAGGCCACTCATTAGAATATTTCTGTTCTTGCCAGAGATTCATGTCAACCATTCTTTTTAATGATTTGATCATAAATTAAAACCTTACATTGTTCCCTGTTCCCTCTATGACAATGGTATTTGTCTCAATTGGATAAAAGTATTCTGTGTAATTGTAGTACCTCTGTCTAAGTCATCCACATTTACAGCTGTCACAAAGACAAAGAGATTAGGAGAACCTGCTATAGATTTCTATGGGAAAGCAGTCGGTTACGTTGCCTGTTTCCCTGGCATTAGGTTCATAGGGTTGACAGGGTTGCATCCCCCTTCCATAGAACAGCCCTTATCTTAATGAGGAATCGCAACACACAGTCCTGTTGTAAAATAACAATGATGGGGGAAGCAGCTAATGAGGCTATCATGGTGTCGGGAAAGAGCCATCTCTCCCTACAGGCCCCAGCGAACAGAATGGGCTCTGCGGCAGACGTGGAGAGGCCGGAGACAGAGCTCACATTGATTGCATAGGTTCAAGAGGCAGAGCCGGTGAAATGAAAGATGCCAAGACTCATCAGCTAAATTAGATCAAAGTATAGAGTTTTGAACTGTCTGCAAGCCGATTGTTTGGTTATTTCTGGGAATGATTTTGTTGTGAGAAAGCAGCCGTGAGATTATGCTGTTTGTTTTCTCAAAACCTTGGGGAAATTTTTTACGCATTTGAGCTTGATTGATCAGGCGCGATGTGTTGTTGCAACATTTCACTGGTGTATGTTTCCACTTAGTTGAATGAATTACTGCTGGGTGCATATGAGATTATTATTATAAGCTATGTAAATTAACAAATCAACTGCTAAAGACTGCTTATCTATTCAGAATTCATATGAAATGTCTGGTCTTGAGTTAGTAAAAGATAGGAAGTTAATGTATAGTAGCAATTGCACTTCTGTAGAGTTCCTCATCCTTTAGGCTCCCTTTAGTTCATACCACAGATCTGCTAAGGATTTGGAGTCCTGTCTCTGTTTGATTTATTGCCCTGTGGTAGTGTTCGGCTATGTGCATGACAAATCTAAAAACTTCTGCTGCGACACATTTGATTTGTTTTTGCCTCTGTGTAGTAGTTTTCTTTTGATTATTTGGACATTTAGAAAGCTGTACATCCATCCCACCATACATCTGAGTGACTGAAGTGAATGTATGTGCAGTATGTGTGGAGTTGCATGTCTACATTATATCTAGTTTTTTTCTTTTTCTTTTTTTTCCACATGGCAGACTCTCACCCATCATATCCACCTTCCATGTGTGTAAAGCGGGAGCCCCATGAGGCATCCTTTGCCCCCTTCACCCCCTCCTCTGTTGGGGACTCTGCTCTAGCTGACATCTTGCCCCACCAGTCCAGCCTCTCTGTAGATGCCTCTACTCCCAGCTACCCTGCCCAAGCCCACGGCCCCTGCTACAGCCAGTATGCCAGCCAGCCCTTTATAGCAGGTACAGCTTTACCCATAAGGTTCCCGTAACCAGATCAAAATCCAATCAAGCTCACTCTGTTCAGTTGATTTACCTCTGTGTTCATTTTTAATAATTTAGTAATTCTCAAATATTCAAATATACACCAAATTAAAGCATCCGCCTCTCACGTTGCAAAGCAATCAGTCCCATTATGCTTTGTGGCCCTACTGTTTTGTATACAGGAGCAAAACTGACTGTTTGCCCCTCATTAACAGCAACTGCTCTCTCCCCCTTTCCACCCTGCTTTTCTCCAGCTCTGACCCCATGCCCGTCTCTCGGATTAACAATAGGCCCCCAGATCCTTCCAGCCTCGTGACAGACCCAAGGTCTGAGGGGCCAGAGGAGGCCAAAAGGGGTCGAGGGGGAGCAGAGGCAGAGACACAGGGCTGATGCTGGGGCCTGCTTTGGACCAGTATCTCCCTGTCCTGTGTGCCCCTTCATTCAGCCAGGCCCGATACTGTCACTGTTAATTACAGGACTGAAATGTGGAGCAGAGAGCAGAGAGAGCACTCATTGGCCTGATGCTCCTGTCAGTTTTAAAGTTGCTTAGGATGTTGATATATTAATGTTACAGCAGTTGTAGTCTCTGATTAGATAATTTCATAAAAATAATTATATTATATATATTATATATTATTAATAATAACTTTCCTCAGAATAACATGTAAATTTCCCTATGATATAGATCTGTCCAAGGTGTACCCAGGCTTTCAACCAATGCATGCTCCAGCCCCTTGCAGCCCCAGACAGTATAAGCAGTTCTGAAAATGGATTGACAACATGCAGCTTCATGAAACATGCTGCAACATTTTACATATTTGTGTTCATTTTTAGCATTTTTAAACTATTTTACAAAAATTTTCTTGCACACTGTAAGAAGTTAAATTCTTTGATGCATTGTGGCAGACAGCGGCACTGGTTCTTATTTTCAGTGACTATATGCATCACTTCACTTTGATGATTTTGGTGTATTCCTTGTTTATGAAATATTAATTGCAGCATTTAGAGTGCAGAGGACAAAATCATTTTTCCCTATAAAAAGGAGTGGGAAAATTACAAAAATACAATAACACTGTTACTCTAATGATTAATATACAATTCATGGAGTTACAAAAATAGTAACAAAAGCCCTATATTTGGTCCTACTGATGACAATGTCTAGTTGTACCCTAAAAAATGATCAACCCTCTTCTTTACTACTACTTGCAACAGCAAATATGTTTTGAAGGAAATGTCATGCCACCCACATTACGTTTTTTATCAACATAATGAGGAAACGTCGTTAATTAACATATATGGCAAGTTATTCAACTTTTCTGAGTTCAAGCATCCTTGTAAGACTTTTCCTCCTGTGTGCCTGCAGGTCGAGACATGGCCAGTACCACCTTACCTGGCTACCCGCCTCATGTCCCCCCCACAGGACAAGGCAGCTACCCCACCTCCACACTCGCTGGAATGGTTCCTGGTAGGTGACACTACTCCCTTTTTATGATGCCATTAATTTTACTTTTACAGGTTTCATTTTCACTAGATAGTACCCTTCAGTTGATCTTGTTTAAAGAACTTGAGGTCACTTTTAGCTAAACAAGTGATAATGCTTTTCTGTAAAAATGTAACACATACACAAACACATTCACTATTGAGAGACTGAAGAAGCCTTAAAGCATTTCTCTTGACCCAAAGGATTGAAGCAAGCTTGTTATAGCTTTGTTAGACTGCGGTTAGCGTGTGGTTAGCGTCTGCGGACGAGGACATTAGATGAACTCGATAGGTGATCACCACAATCAGTGGCCGTGAGATAGGACAGTTCCTCTCAGTTACACTCCAGCTCCCAGCGCTCATTACCCTCGCCGTGTCCACACAGCGCACTCTCACCAGCCCCGTCGATAAACACTGCTTTCGCGCCTCTCCTCGCCTCCCTGGACACCCAGGGCTGCAGAGCGTATCTCTTTCCCCTCTACTTAACCTGCAGTTCAGGTTCACAGCAAACAGTTAAGGGTCAAAACACAGAGGCGTGGAGGGCCTGTAAATATTTAAATCACTATCTCTCTCAGGGATGAGCTCGAGTTACACGACCAGCACTGAGGATGCTATAGCTGCCAGCGTGTGTAGATCTCTCCTCCAAACAACTGAAAACACAATTCCCTTTATCGCTCAGAGACATGTACCTTTCACACTGACCAATAATAAAAGCAGGCGTGCTGTATTTACAAGTGAGCTCAGTGTGCAAGAGGGTAACATTTTAAGATATGCATGGAGGTAAACGCTGATATCTCAAATTAAGAAAATTGCTTATGCTTTACTGAATTATATGCCACCCAAACACACATACAAGCACACAAGCACAGCTACCTTCTTAATCCAGAGTTTGTAGTTTTCTTTTCATCTGCTGGTGAATGACTAAGATTTAGTGACTGGCCCCAAACACTGTTAAAGCAAAGGCCATTCTTCAGCAGCTTCATATAAAATCCAGCCTTTATAGTCTCGTAAAAGAAAGAAACCTGTGGACCCACAGCATCGCTCTCTGACATCCCCTCAGCCTCCCGTCCTTTCCACCACAACCTGCACAGGGAGGACAAAGAGCGAATGAGAGTCTCAGAGAACCCATTAGGGAGTTTTGAAGCGAAGCATCATCGTTTAAAAGCGGGGAAAAAAGCACTGAAATTCTCACTTAAGGAAAGAATAGAAAAAATCCTAAAGACTAACAGGGGATTAATAAGACAATCAATTTACCTGAAGGGACTGTGGTGACAAGCTATACAAGCACCCAGGATAAAAAACATTGGCACATTGTTGTGTGACAAGATTGTAATGTAACTGCAATGTAACTTGGTGAGCGTAATATTTTACGAAAGCTGTCAGTCATTTCAGTTTGTTAGCTCTTTGCTAATGTTTGTTTTTATTGATTTGTTTTCTAGGAGGGGACTTTTCTGGAAACCCTTACTCTCATCCACAATACACCACTTACAACGAAGCATGGCGGTTCAGCAATCCAGCATTACTAAGTAAGCGACTTTCTCTCATATAACAAAAGCTGTCAGCTGTACATACTGTTACATTAATGAACTTTAATCTCGTCCAGACATGTTGTAAAATTAAAATCATATTCAAAAACAATAATAAATATCTCCAGGCTCCATGCGTTCTCTATCCTTGGAGTTTTACACACACGTGTCTTACATGATGTTTGACCTCGTGGTTTCCAACGGCTCGCTCTTCTGTTAACTTTCAGGTTCCCCTTATTATTATAGTGCCGCATCCCGTGGCTCCGCACCTCCCACTGCTGCCACTGCCTACGACCGCCACTAGTTACCATGGAGACCAACTCAAACTGCAGGGCCAGGGCTTCGGCCTCCATATTGTCCCCGTCTGAGAAACACTGAGGTCAAAGGGAAGCGAGGTGGAATCCTAAAGGAAACCCGTGATGTTACGTGATGTGGAGGAAGGATCGGCGAGGTCGACGCCGGTGCATCTAGCCCAGCTTCAGCGTTACACACTTTTGGGTCACAAAGGGCCCGTGGGCGTTCAGAACTCACCCATCATGCCCTCAATCTCTCACAGGCCTGAACATTTCCAGAATGACTTTAAGAGATTATATAAATATATATATTATAAAATATAAATTGAAGAAAAACAGTGTGAAGAATACCATGTGGAAAAAAATGTTGTGGGTTTTTATTTTTGTTTCTTTGTTGCTGTTGTTGTTGTTGTTATTTTATTCATGGATCCTTTTATGTGATGAACTGCAGTATTTTTCTGCTCTAAAGAGAGAAGTCCAGGGGAGATGACAATGGTCCCATAGCTTGACGGTGCAGCGACTTGAAACCAGTGTTGTGGGGCCCCTTTGACACTTAATGAGATCCTGGCTCCACACTGTAGGGCGGGCTTTACTCTGGTGCTTTGACTACATCTTCTGCTCCCATTTCTTCAGTCCCACCTACATTATCAGATAAACACCGCATGTCCTACAACGTTTACTGACCCTATATAGACCAATGGCAACATCACACTCCCTGTGGCAAACAATCAGATGTAAAAATGTAAATCATTTTGCAAAGTATTAAAAACATGGCGGCCACAAAATGGCCTTGCCAGAATTTTAAATACTTTAAATTATTTTTTTCTGTCACTATTTTTTAATGTAAAAAAAGCTATCAAAGATTTCTTCAGAGTAGTTTCCCTCATTTCCCTCATTTTCGAGTCATGTCCATGTCCATGCATGATCGTCCTTTGCTCTTTTTTTGCACTATAACCTCAGCTTATTTAATTTATTTGGTACATTCATTTAAGATTAATTAACCTACCAATTTTAAACACAAGTTAAAACTATTTATGTTGCATAATGTAGGTGTAAAAACACAAAGCAGACAGACAGACAGACAGACAGACATGTTTTTGTGTGAACATCTTTTTCTGAGTAAAAGCGATGCTTTCAAGTTCCTGAGGAGTTTGTAAGCCATAGCCCTATGGCTACATGAATAAATTCAATTCTCCTGGGTTATACTTCATTCAGCTACTTAGTCATACCACTAGATGCCTACACAGTTTAGAAAGCTGTACGCAGTTGAGCGAACCAGCTGCAAATTAGCTTCAAGAATTGCCTTACAAACCTTTTTTCAACGTAAATTCATGCCTGTTCAATAAAATTAATTGCCTTTACAAACACATTTTCACCACCCTCCTTGATTTACGCTCTACTCTCCATAGGGACTGAAAGGAAATACTGATTCAGTTTGCTTTTTGGAAAATATTTTGTGAATGTACTTTTAACTACATTTGCCAAAGACTTAGTTTGATATTTAATATTTTATTTACAGTATATGTATGCATAAATAAAGCAGTATTATCTTTTAAATAAGTAATCAACACTGAACATGTATGTCGTGACTTTTTGACAGGCGAACAACATACAGTATGACTGTAATGAAAAGGTGAAATTCAGTGACTCAATATTCCATCAGTTGCAACAAAAAGCTGCTTTGTAGAATGATTTGTGAATAATGTGAAGACAATTCTTCTCTGTAAATAATATCACACACCATTGCAGTATCATACTATTGTACTGGCTCCCTTTGTAGATATACAGACCGAAAAAAAACATGCATTACATTTGTGTCTTAATGTAATGTTGTGCTCTGAGAAAAGGCGCAACTACTGTATAACCTGTGGCTACATATACTGTAGCAGCAGGTTTCAGATGCTAACATCACATAGGTTGTCTTTGTCATTTTATTTCGTTTTCATGATAATGTCATGATGATGTTTTATGTCACTATGCAATGAGTTAAATGGCTTTCTGTATCATCTTTTGTTGTTGGGCTCAGAATAAGTAATCCCCATGGAGAACAGCATAAAAACTAAGAAGTACAAAAGACCTCCAGTGTGAAATGGTTTCTCTCAAGTTTCTACTTTTGCTCCACAAATGAAGATCAAACTGAAGTCCTTGGCAACAATCAAAGATATTGTCCTGTTTGCTGTTAGTAGCTGTTGTGATCATTATGTTAATCCAAATTACAGTCATCTGTGCCTCCATGTATAGAAACACATCCACACTTATTCCGTCACCCATCTCTCCTCCCCCCCTCCACTCTCTCAACCCAATACAACTCTTTAGCATAAGGCATCCAAGATGAAGTTTATTTTAATTCTACACAAACAAATACATCATCTGGTACCAGGGTTAACTGTCATTGCTGAGGGCACCAGATAACAGAGAAACAGACTGCGGTGCTGCTCTTCAGGAGAAGCTATCCTCTACAAATTGCACCTGGGATTTGCCTATTTCTCTCTACATGTAGCTCGACATATCTGAAAATGAAACACTGGCGCGGAGTGCAAGCCACCGTCATCCAGGCGTTCAAGTTTTTGCTGTAGGAAGCAGAGCACCTCTGAAGGAATGGGTCTTCTGTTGTTGTAAAGATGATACAAGAGATGTGTCATGGACATAAAAAGGATTTCTGATGAAAATCTATACGGAAAGCCTTGTGGCCTCAATCATTGTTCTGTTTCAGTTCTGTTCAATTCTTTTTGTGCACATGAGAAATAAATTCTTTTATATGTCAGTCGTTGACTTGGTGTCCCCTCATTATTAACCCCATAAGAAAATGATTCAGAGTTCAAGGTTCCTGGGGAGCATTCCTGCTGCTGGTGTATTGATGTTTGGTTTTATGAACAGTCGGGACTACAGAAGGCACTCACACGGGTTACAGCTCTCAAATATAAAATACAGGATAGCTGCAGAGCATGTTGTTTGTGAGTATCAGTGTGTGGATGTCTGTAGAAATCATATATAGATTCCTTTTAAATGTAGCCTACAATTCTAGTCTACAATTAAACAACTGCATTATGTTAAGGCATGTGTGTTTGTTAGTGTGCAGGACAGATGGAGAAAGAGCGACAGAAAGAAGGTAAAAAAAAAAAAGAATGGGAGATAGAACAGGGTGAAACAAAGAAGCAGGACAGTTGGGAAGGCAGGAGAGCGTTTCCCCAGCTTCTGACTCCAGTATATTTAATGATGCATCGGTTTCATCCTGCTATACCACACTGCTGCTGCCTCACCTCCTCTCTACACTCTCTGGAACACACAAGCTCAGCCAGTTGTAATTCAATTTCCCTGCTTCCTCTGCCTATTGTTTATTTCATGGATCCCCTGTGAAGCATCAAAAGCTGCTGTTTCTGTCAGCCCCCTAACTGTCCTATGTGTTTGTCATTCAGGCCTTGTTAAAAGATAAAAAAAAAACACACACACACACATATACACATGCACACTAACGCTCCTTCTTCTCCCAGCTGAGAATTCCCAGTGGTAAAATTATTCCATTTAGATGGGAACTTTTTTGTCACTACCCTGTCTAAATTGGCATATCTGGCTCTCTCGTAGAAACCAATAAACTGTGAACCCGGATGCATCTGTCAGTCAAGCTCATCTTTACTTTAGCGGGCCAGATGACAACAACAGGAGAATAGACACACACCATCAGAATGGGGCGCACTGATTGGCTCTCATCAGTTAGGCATTACGAAAAGCACCTGTCATCCTCGGGGCTTCTCATACACGCGCAGAGAGGCCCTGCCACGGGGGCCAATGGGCCTCGCACAAGATTTAACTCAAACACTTCACCCTCATTGTCAACTTGGCTTGGTGATGCCCTACAGCTAGGCCTCTTTGGCATGATTCATGTCTGTCACTGATAATATATACAGTGAAATAAGCCAATTTTAAAGAGCTGGTAGATGGACACAGTCTGAAGCAATCTCTTGCAAAGTTAAAGTTATATTCAGACATAAACATTTTGTGTTAAACTATATATATATATATATATATATAATTATTTTATTTTTTTTTAATTGCACTTTTTTATAATCCTGACTACTTAAGCATCTCAAATAAAATTGATGATTGACATCAGTGGTGGAAAGTAACTAAGAACATTTGTACTTTATTCTTTTTAATTTTTAGGTACTTGTACTTTTTTGCTACTTGATACTTCCACGCCACTGCATTTCAGAGGGAAATACTGTATTTTATAATCCACTACATTTATCTGATAGCTGTAGTTACTGGTTATATTTCATTAAGATTTTCTAAGATAAAATACAATACAAAACCCCTTACAAAAAAAAGCAGTGTCTACTTAGGGCCCTTTGTCACATGTTTCAGATGTCTATGCATTGTTAGCAGTCCCACCAAGGAGATTTCCCCTCTAAACTTTACAGGTGGTCCATTTAAATAACTGTTTTAAGGCCCAAAGAGGTCATATGTTTATATTCCAATATTTCACAAAAAGTTAAGATTAGAGAAAAAAATCCAAAACTTAATAAAAATTTGTGTAGCTAAATATTGATTTCTCATCTTTCTCACCTTCTTCTCTCCCAGATTTGTCTTGTGGCCCTTTAGATTGGGAACCACTGGACTAAACTACCAAACAGTATATAAAGTAGGTAAAACTTGCTGTACCTGGATCAGCTACAACTGTAAAGGCTACTTGCATTGATGCATTAATATTAACAATTCAATAATGTAATATATGATAATTTATCAGCCACAGGAGCCAAGTACTTTTACTTTTGATACTTGAAGTACATATTGCTGATAATACTTACTTAAGAATGCAGGACTTTTACTTGTATTGGAGTAGTAGTAGTTGTAATGATATCTAAGTACCTTTAAGTAAAAGTACTTAAAGGTACTTATTCCACCAGTGGTTGACAGGGTGTTTCCTTCAAACAGAATAAACACTGGCAAAGTACAGCACCTAAAATTCAATATATAATAATTTCTGTTTGCGTAAACATCCATGATATGACCAGAGAGCAAGACTGGATGAATCTCGAGGTGTGATGCGAGAGCGGTATTGTTCAGAGACGAGGAGCGGTGGTGGTCTAGCAGTGACGTCCTGTCATCTGCCTGCATGGGAGCCTGTCATCAGCCTCATCATGTGGCTGTCATAGTTGATGCTGGCGAGGGGAGAGGCCAACCCTGCTGTGTCAATCAACGAGCCCTCATTAGAAGCGGCTTTAATTAGTGGCTGCACGGTTGCAGTATTGTTCACAGCGCCGCCTTCGTTAACTCTGTTAATCCCAAATGGATTTGGGTTGAGAAGAAGCAGCACTACAGCGGTCCAGAAGTATAATGTGAAGCTACTTTATGTGTTGCTTGTTGAAAAGAGTTATTTCTTGTGTTGTTTATATCTTGAAAGTGAATATGTTTGTCTGAAGAAGCAACCCTGTGTTAATCATCTTGGTCCAGGGATGAAAATAAAAATAAAAATTTGTATATGTCCCCATGAAAATAAATCATCATCTCATACTAAGATTATTTCAGTGACAGAACGATGATTATGAGGTTATTTTCACTGTCGGCGAGTGAGACCATCCAGGCGACAGCAACATGACTTTGTGATGTTTGTAATGAGTGAGCATTGATTGACTCAACACAGCCTAAAGAGGTTTCCTCCATGTTCAAGCTCAAAGGATGCTCGGGCTCTGTGTGCATCCTGTGCCGTAGCAAAGTTCGCAATTAGAATAATGAGCAGTCGGAGAGCTGTCTGGAGAAATGCAATTGCTGGGTTTCTCAACCCAGGCCTCATCTGACAACTATATGCTATTATACCATTCCCATCCCAGTTAGATCAGTCAGCAGTGCAGAGCGATTTCCCTTCAGGAGCTAAATTATCGTTTTGAATGGCCATTGTGCGACATATTGTGTAATTAAGCACTAAATATGCCTCGCTACCTGATTATGTCACTCTCCAAAAGGGCTGAGGAGCTGTGGGGCGAGGGATGGTGTTCCTGTGTTTTTGTGGGCACATCAAGTGGTGGGGAGGGATTCGAGGTTGGGGAGGAAGTGTAAAGGAGGGTGTAACAAAAGGCCAAAATGTGTAAAATGGGTAGCACTGACCTGCATGCCCCTTTCAAGCTGAGAGAGGGTCTTCTGTCTGACAGAAGCCCAGCCTGAGGGGGGTTGATTTGTCCCAACTGTTTTGGTAAAACAGTGCAACAAGAGCATCCAGCCTTGTGCAGATCCAGTAGGACGGAGGAAGAAGAAGAGATGAGGCAAAGAGGGGAGAAAGAAAAGTGGGAGGCCACAATCACCAACCCCCACCACCTCTGACTGGCTCCCCACACCGCTTCAGCCCCCCAGCACATACACACACACACACACACACACACACACACACACCGACACCTCCACCCCCTCCCCTACCCGACACCCAGTCACTGTCAGGCCAAACACATGATGAATTGCCCTGTCAACAGAATTCATTCAGGGACCAATTAATTCAGCAGAAATGAACTAGAGCCATCAGTCGCTGAAAAACTCAGTGCAAAGAGAGCAAAGTAGCCCCACTTCAGAAAATGAGGAAGCAAGGGAGGGAACGAGGGAGAGAGGGAGAGAGGGGTGAGTGTAGAGGAGACGAGGGGGCAAGCAAAAGAGAGAGGAGAAAGAAAGGGGGAGCGAGAGAGAGACCGTGGCGGAAGTTAGTCTGACAGAAATTGGTCATTTAATGCTTTAGCGCACTGGAGACAGCCCCTGTCATAGACGAAGGCATGGCAGGGGCTCCCCTGGTATTTTATTTATTAATTATCCTATGCAGCGAGGGGACTTTAACTGTCTCAGTCCAGCCCCGTCAGCCCGACTCCCTGTCATTTTCTCTCCACAAACAGATCCTTTAACACCGTGCTCCAGGTTAATGGAGACAAAGCCAATATCCAACCAACCTTGCCTTCTCCCCCAAATACAGTATTCATCTGTACCTTATCCAGGTAATTATGTCTCAGACGATCTCCTGAATATGTCGTTGGGATGCTAATAAACCACTTTAGAGCTGGCGTGCAGAACACGTCTGACCTTTTCAACTCACTGCTTCATGGTGGCTATGCCTCCTGAGGAGGGCAGCAATTATTTACACCTTATTGAGAACTGCATGTCATTGGGAATAAACACAGTCCCAAATAATTTAATGATGGCTGCATATATTATTCAGGAAATAACCAAGACAAACTCATGCTTATGTCCTCATAATTGACTGTTGATATGTAACATGATTCAACGTGAAATCTTTGTTGATAAAAGAAATGCTTTGCCAAGCAGAGCTACCTGTCAGGGGGGATTTTACTCCCATAATTCAAACATTTGTCACCTCAAATGCTCCATCTTAACAGTGTCGACAAAATTCAACCTAACCGTGCATGCCAGAAGCTGTTTTGTTGGCGGTGACAAATTAGCACTGTGAAGGGCAATATCAACACCAGCTAATTAAGGTGTCGTGTGATTTTGGGCTCCAGATCAAGAATCTGCTGATTCATCCCACGGGTGATTATGATGTCCATATGGTCAACGTACAGCGAGCTACGCAGGGAAACACTATCGGCCTGCTGCGGCTCTGGCTTTGCCAAAAGTTTGATCTTGTCTTTTGTGGCGGTGTTGGGTGGTGTTCATCAAGGCTCTGAATTATTAACGGCATCTTTTCTTTAAGCCCAGGAGCCTCTAGTGGAAAACACGGGATGAGGGGCAGCTGGGAGGCTGCCTGCGACTGGCTATCCCTCTTCTCTGACATCAGGAAGTGAAATTCAACGCTGTTTCCACTGTCGTTCATTGATGGGCTCATGTACCTTGGATGCCCCCTTCTTAGTGTCACTTGGCTTTGAGGAATTCACACCTCATGCAACATACAGGTTTTTGGTGATTTTAGTGATATTGTGGTGCATTTATATCTTGACAATCATTAAAACTATAAATATTCTTTACTGTTAACTTACATTTCTTGTGGCCAAATGATGAGTAATTACTCCAGTGGCTCCGGGGGCTAATAAACTTCTTTCTTTTCCTTTCTCCCTTTCTCATTCCTCTCAATTCAGTCCTTTACTGTAGTGCTAAGCACAGTGAAAATACACCTAACAGACAACACAGGCACACAAGCCAAGTGAACCTGACAAATGGAACAGAAAAGCTAACAGAGAAGAAAGAGGTGCTTAGGCCAACTGTCACAGGTAAAGTGCTTTCCTGATTTCTGTTTACTCACCATGCTTGAAACTTGACTTGTTTTCCTGCAGCTTACTGAAGAGATTCTGTCTGTGAGTCAGCTGGTTGGCAGCGTGTCTCGCGAGCAAAAACGCTCATTTCAAATTTGGAAGGTGGAAAAAGTTACCATGTGCAGCTTCTGAGAGTATAACAACATGGTCAACTAAGCAAATGCAGTTTCATTTAACCAAAAAGGCTGTCATGTTTATATTCAGCCAGAGGACAGGTTATTATCTAACACAACCTCCTCTGCCTCTCAACAAACTACTGCAATAGACAACATGGGAAGACAAACATATTCTCTGCATATAAAGTGGAAGGAATTAAAAGAGTAAAAAGACGGGAGTGAAACCTACAGGAAGAAACTGCATATGAACAGAGAGGAGATGTGCTGTAGAATATAATTAATTAAATGAGACTAATTAGGAACATGAGAGCAGGTGCCAGGCTATGAGCTGACAGGGAAGACAGCGAGACAACATGCCAGCACAAAAAAAGAAAAGCACAGCTACACACACACACACACACACACACACACACACACACACACACACATATGCAAGTGCACAACCAAACACACACACATACGCACACATATGCACAAAAACACACAGCTGCGGTTATGAGGGTGTATCGTGACAGGCACGGGGACAAAACAACTTTCTGCGTTTTGTCATGTGAAACCCCGCAGGAATACTCATGACAGGAAGCAGAGACCCAGGCACCGTGGGGGTCTCTTGCCTTTGTCTCACACACATTCTCTTTATTATTTTGTTCTGCAATGGTGGAAGGAAGTTTGCACAAGCCAAAGATTTCTCTCCCCTAATTATTTCAGCACTTACTGAAGACTGCAAGCAGTGTAAATTCACAGACTGCTTTTCCACCTCTCAGACCTCTTAAAACGCTCCTCATTCTGGATCTGCTTCAACAGGGTACATTCCAAAGGATGGATTTAAATTTGATATGGTAGAAATTGATTGGGGAAAGTCAACATTTCTTGCAGGAATAAATACTCTCACTAGAATACATTGAATCATTTCCTATAAAATCATATACTATCCAGTTATTTTGCTAATCAGACTGAATGTGGACAAACAGGCATTCATCATTTCGAACCTGATGTAACAGGGAAATTAACTCTTGTCTCTATTGCTGTGCAATGTCATTTTACGTTAAAGTGAGCGAACACTGCCAACAGTGTGAGAGAATGCTGACTAAACCCTTACCTTACCCAGTTTTAATCCTAACCATAACCCCTGTTAGCTAAATAGATACATACATAATAATAGATACATCTCATTGTTTTTGCCAAAAATAGAAATCTGTATCATTGTTATGAATCTAGGAAATTATACAATAATTTGTGTTCAAATGATTTGGGTTTTGAACCTTTGCTCGGACTAAAGAAGCAACACGAAGATGTCATCTTGGACTCAAAGAACTGGTGATCAGGATTTTTTCACTATTTTTGGGATTTCACATACTAAACAATTAATCAATTAAATGCAAAAAAAAAATGTAGATTAATCAATCATGAAAATAATCTTTAGTTGCAATCTAAAATGAAATACAACATATCAAATTACATACCGATGACATACTGTAGGAATGTCTAGCATTTATCATTGTCCATTTTCTTCATCGCTGTGTTCTTTCAGAGAGAAGAAGTGAAAATAGACCAAAATGATGAGATGAAAAGAGCTTGTACTTGCACTCACTGCCTGGTCTTGACAATGAGGTTAAGTACTTCTTTGTATAGTGTTACAAATAAAATGTCACTTGTCCCTGCCAACTAGAAACCCATGTCAGTGTGCTGCTTGTAATGCCTCCAGCGCAACTTATTGTCAGGTTTACAAAGTGTGTGAGCTTCTGCACAGAGATACGTTTGACCCAGTGTAATGTGGGCCTGTGAACCATTTTCCATGAACAAAATCAGCTGATTTCTTCTCAATTTATCCAGGTACAGGTTACAAACATGGCATGCTATGACAATAATGAAGCTCCGTGAGCTTGAAGTGTTTATGACTCTAGTCTGGAGTCAAACGGCTTGAAAATATTCACAATGTATTAAGGGGGTTTAACAAACCACAAATTCTTAAAGACTTCCAACTGGAAAGCAATGATTCTTAAAGCTTAGCAAAAGGAAAATTCCTCTTTTTTTGATGTTACAATTAATGATAGCACAAAAGTGGTTGTTTTAGCTTGAGTGAGACAAAGGGAAGAACCATTTTGACAGGAAGAACATGATGAAACCCCAGACTTTTCTGCCATCAATCACAGCCAAACACCAAGGATCTATACCTAACTTTCTTTCTAGAAAACACACAACAGCATTTAGAAGGCTACGTGGTCCTGCAGCCAAGACCCTGCGAAGCCGACAGCTCAATATCTTGCCTTGGTGCGGTTTGTCAATGCAACACCAAACTCAAGACAGAAAGAGATGGGGGGTGGGTGTGGGGAAGGCTTTTTTAATTATCTGTGGTTGGGTCGGACTGTGCATCATCATTAGAGAGACTAAATAGCAGTGGTCACTGACTCAGGTAGTGGTAAACGGCACAATTAACAAGCTGAGGAGGGAGAACTGTATTCAATTTGAAAGCCTTCTCTCCTAATCCATCTCCAGTGATCAGCAGTGCTGCTGAGCTACGCCCTTTTACATTCAATTACATTAATCAGGTTATTACCCAGCAAAAAGTCAACATTTTAATCAAGAACTGGCAAAGTAGGGCAGGACATTATACCTAGACAGGGCTAAGTGACAGTCAGAAGAGGGGAGTGATGATATTCTAGTGAAGATAATCTTTTACTCATGAAAAATGGCACAGCATGGAAAGGTTTGTAAGTTCTGGATGCATATATTTTGTTATTCATCTGATTTTAAAATGCTCCATTTTTGTCAGTATTCACCAGAATGTATCTCCCATCTATATTTATACAAGTCTGAATTAATCGCATCCTTTAGTGGGAACTTCATGAATGTCTACAGCACATGTCAAGAATTCAGGCACTTTTTTGTGTGTGTGTGTGTGTGTGTTTTATTACGCCTCTAGGCTGCAAATCCTCTCGGATATAATCCTTGCAGGGGTGTTGTTAGCACAGCAGGTGTGTAAGAAATGTAAAAACACAGCTGCAGGGTTCACATAACTATCCCGATAGTCTCAAAATCCTTTGACACGCTCTTTATGGAAACTTTGGAAATACATTCTCTAACACAAGTCATTATTCATATATGGAGGGAAACAACTTGTCTAAATGTATGTAGAGCTATCCACTGGGGATTATTTCATTCACAGCAGAAAAAAGCCAATTTATATGAATATGTGCTTACTGCACAACCGGTTCAAGTTGACTTTGCTGACTGATTGCTGACTGCACACACAAAGTGAATCTAATTTAGTAGAACCTCTGGCTAAGCAGTAGTTTCTCACCCATTTTCTCCCACTAGCAGGGAAGAAATCAATTCTCAGACATCTATGACATTCAGGAGATGCTTGTCTTGTTTTTTATTTTTTTTATTTCCACACTTCTTTTTGCATTTTGGCTTGTTAGGAGTTCTGTGATGGCTGACCTGGGAATTGGGATCTGATTAATGGAGGGAAATTCTTGTTGTCCACCCCATAATGAGAGAAGACAGAGGTGAGAACAGCTCAATAGGAGAGATAACCACTCTTTGATCCAAACGGTCATGCAGAACCTAGACTCGCTGCATCGTCAGAAAGTGGACTGTCAAGCTCCTCGCTTTTAAATCCCTCCTCATAAACTTTGAAGGGACAAAGAAGCTTTGAGATAGATACGTTTGTTTTATCTAAAACTAAGCCAATTTCAGTTGAAGTTTGTCTTTTGTTAATAATATAGTTTGCAAATGATAGCAAACTGTCTGCCCTTTGAGCGTATTGTTTCCAGATCACAGCCTGCAGACAATTGCAATATTATAATTGACTTCTTACACTCAGTTACACACAAACAGCAGCCCAGCGATACGCCATCTTCACACATTTTGAAAATATTAAACTGTCTAAGTGCCATTTCTGAATCCCCACTAACAAGACCCATCTCAACTTAAGATGTCTTGTTAAATTGAGACCTTGTTCCCCAGTGGACTTAAATGTAAAACATATCTCTACCCTTGACAAGCAATGTTAATCCATTTAGTGTAACGAACTAACATGTCCCTAATTAAAATATGCCTTTTAATGATACATACTGACATCCTGGAAAACACTGTCACGCTTCCCTCCTTTAATACAGGAATATGCTAATTGCTTCAGTAACACTGGTGTTCAAATCCCAAGGCTACCGCCACATCCTGGGGGAGATGGTGTGTTGGGGTTTTGAAACCTCTGTTCAAAAAAGAACCCCTTAAATGTATTGTTTCTTGAAGACTGTTTTGGCCATCAGAAAATGTTAGCTTCAGGGACTGACACTGTTGATTTCCATTCATTTACAGACATTCAATTTACCATTCAGGAACCTCCCGGCCTCACTCTACACCCCTTCAGTCCACCACTTCACTTATAGGTGCTGAAGGACTTATACAGAGCATCAAGCTTCCCCGTCCCATCCCATGGCAGCTCATTTAAAACAAATCAGGCTGATTGCTGAGTTGCTGCGCTCACAAGGCCCAGGTGATAAAGCAATTAAAGCCCTCTAATTCTTTGGTTCGGAAAGGGCCAGTAGGTAATTAACTATATACAATGAAATCCTTTTGTTACCTCTTGGATTTGATTTTTGCTTCCTGATGTGTGAGGCTGTTTGTTTGATGGGCAGTAAGGGACAGGTTCATGTGGGTGGGGTTTGCAGCCCTCTGTGACAGGGACCCTGGATGAGAGCACGGCTTTAGTTAATAGGCTCTCTCTGGACAGATGAGGTCCATTAGGAGGTTAATTTAAAAATGAATAGAGGATTTAGAGAGAGAAAAAGAGATGGAGACAGGGAGAAGGCTGAACACAGACCACACATGAAAAAGGCTAAATATAGCATAAAATATTTATTTTTCTCTGAAGCAATGCTGCTAATTAAGCACGTGATAATTAAATAACCACGGATCCAGAGGAACCATTAAAGCAGATTCTCACAAATGACCAAATGAAAACAAGGAAGCCTGCTCCAGACCAAGCACAACTGAACCCTATCACTTGCCATCCATGAGGCCATTTCTTAAACATTGAGGCATTGTTCAGATGCATGGACTGCAGCCCCTGCCTCCCAATTTCCATTTCTTTCCCCCCTGCAGGAAGGCTGAATCTGATCCGGACCCATTGGTGTGTGGATAATGAAGGGGTTACCAGGAGCTGGGAGAGGCCCAGTAATTCCCCGCACCGGGGGAGTGGGTTTTTGGGTGAGGTTTGGATGAGTACCCCTGCTCCGTGATGCGTGCACTCATGTGAGCTTGTGACAGCCTTTACCCAAATCCAAGGCCAGACATAGACGCTGCATGTATTATATAGAGATACAGTACAGAACCCGGCTTCAAACATTTTATTGCTGCAGCTTTTTTTCCATTCAAATGGAGCTCATGCTGTATACATTAGTATTTGAATTACTTTGATCTTCTGTATATATGAGAAAGGATTAAAGTCGAAAATCATTGCATTTCAGTTACAGTGCAGTATTTGGCAATATGTGTGTCGCAGGATGGATTTGTCTCTGCTTGATGACTCAAACAACTGATAACAACAGAAACATGAAATTTCCATTAAAGACATGTAAATAAAATCTCAGTCCCTTATATGTCGTGCTGAGCTCATCATCCTCTTTTTTCAGTAGACGTGGGAGTAACCCAGCTCAATCTAAGGTCACAAAAATTTGCATATCATCTGGCAAAATGGTTAGCCAATGTGTGGGCGTCTCCCTGAGGGGGGTCACCTTAAACATCAGTGTTAAGGCACCAAGAGACCCCCATGTACTGCAGGGTTAAGTATCTCCACTTCATTATGATAAAGATGTTAACAACTACCCAACCTACCAACGGCGTCAATAGACATCAAGTCCTGGCTCTATGCAGCCTGACTCGCCCTCTCTCAGGACCCGGCATGAGCCTCCATCCATCATCTGAATACTCCCGGCCTGAATCATTGCCGATCATTATAGTAACAGAAAGAGAGCCCTGATGATTGGCCGTTATTGTTAGATCACAGGGATCCGAGGGGTGATCCATCACACTGGGTGGCACGCTAACACCTCTGTGTGATGGGGTTCACCTTAGGGGTCAGGGCCAGGTCAGCCAGAAGAGAGCCCCTCCACAGAGAATATCTCCAACATTCCCAGTTACCTACCAAAGGCTCCTAAAGTGTAAGGTAAAATCATTAATATTTCCCATTTGATTAGTCTTGTTGCATTAGCAATCAGTAACAATATATTGATTTTTCAAAAAAGTTCAGATATTAATAGAGCAAATCCTGAGACGAACTGAATCCTTTACTGTCTTATACATCAGAAGTATTCTCTCTGCTTCACAACACAAGATGAGCCACTGACCCCATCCGACTTGTTTCTCAAAACTGGTGCAACACAACATAGTAACCCGAGGCTATGTGTTGTCATCCAAATGAGATAAGTTTATTTTCCCGAGACCAGCATTTGTTCCATCAGCCTGTAGGGTCGCAGACCACACTAGGAAGCAGTGGGGAGTCCATCTCAGCACCTGCAGCTCTAGCGAGGTGGCCCGCTAGCGAGGAAAGGCTTTGGCCGCTGCCCAAATATCTGCCTGCACCTTCTGTGCAAACGCACGAGCCTTAGGAAACCAGGAGGCAGCAATATTGTGGAACAAATGTCCTCTAATCTCAGCCTGCTGGTCTGGGTTCCTGGGTGAGGCCTCCTCATTGTCCCATCCAAACACTTTGCTTTTTTGCTCTTAAAGTCTGATACTGGATGGTGGTCAAACAGGACAGTATTATTGGTGAGTAAACAGAACACACCTACAGAGGGTCCACCAGCTCCACCTGTATGGAACGTAAAAATGTTGACTTCAACTCATAATGATTAATTAAAATATCTTTACGCCAAATAATTTAACAACAGTAATACATTGCACTTGTTAACATCATATTAGATAGGAGATCTTACAAAGCACAAGTAACGAAATCTTTGCAAATCCTTAAAACTTTTGAACTAGATTCTGTAATTCATCAGTCAGTGAAGTTAAAAATAATATTTGTTGTCTAGAAATGTCTTTTACAAGCATTTTGAAGAGGACATTTACAAATTTTTATCTTTGACTTAGCTCACCAAAGTCATCCACTGTGAACCTGATGTCCATTCTCACTGTTTTATTTATAAGTTTAGAAATGCAGTGATTTACTGAACATATGGATATGATGTTCAGGGAACACTCCCTGTTCCCAGAAGAAACAGATTAAATTCTACATGTTGATTCACATTTCACCATGGTACTTACATGAAAATACATATACAGCCTTCAGGCTTCAAAAAAATGTAACACAGTGGGTTTTTGTGTCTACTGTACATTTACCCTGACAGAGAGATGCATGCTGGGTAAGCAAGGCCACCCAGTGACTGCAGGGGTGTTATTGTGACATGTCTTTATAAATCTCCAGGTAATTTCTCAGTCCATGCTAACTCTTTTTATACATCATGCTGAGTCATCGTTGGAAGTTTGCTTTGTAAATAAGAAATTTAGATTTGTGCCTAAACTCTAAACCAAAATGTTGAGAAGTCTTTAATATTAAGCCTAATAAAATTATAAATCTGGCAGGATCAGCAAAGACTGAAATATGATGCAATGATAATAAATAGTTTTGAACAACCACTACTGTCCCCTGTGTACAAAACTGGATACTCGCCTACCACTCATCACTATAAAGGATCATGTACACTGATGTTACAGGCCTTCATTAGTCTATATATCTACTTATTAGGCTATTCAGCTACCTTCATTATTACCTTGTTAGGTTTATGACATTGCTAGAAGTTCCTCTATTAGATGTTTTGTTGTTCTTTTGTTTTTTTAAGTGGTCAATCAGCGGTGCTGTTGTAGGTGTTCCTTTATAATTCTAAACTGTCAAACAGTAAAATTTTTATCGCATACATTTATTTTGATTTTTTTTAAGAGAGAGCATTGTGTGATCACATTAAAATTTACAACATAAATTTACAACATAAATAATATTCTCTGTGCTACATTTGTCAATGAATACATTAACTGTTATTTAGAACATAGCTTTTTATGAGAAATGATCAGTTACGCCCATAATGCCTGGTGAGGCTGAGTGTCCTTTTAGGCCTCTGGTCCTCATTAGTTTCTGATTGAAAGAAATAAACTTATGCTCCATTGTTACCTTAAGATATTACCTCAGTACACATATTTATTATTAAATATTTGTTTGCAACCTTAGTGTTTACAGCTAATACATGCCACTGCAAGTAAAGTAAAGGTTATTTACCAGTAATGTCTGATAAATTACTTGAAGCAAGCTAAGATGCTGGTAAGTTTGTGTCACTGTAAGAGTGTTTTTAACTTTCATTTTTAACAATCTTGGTCTGTTATTAGAGGATCAACAGATTCTGTCAGACTTGTCTTAAATCTCTTGTTTACCTCCTGGGTCCTTTTATCTCTCACCATGTGGTTTTTAGTTCATCATCTTTTATACTCTAAAGTAACAAAATATATTTGATAGAGTTGAAGACGAGCGTGAATTATGCATGGCTTTGGAAATAAATCCTATAGATCCTATAGTATTCATACATTTCAAACTTAAGAATTTATCACCCAGAGAAGTTTCCTGCATACAAAGCAAATTCCAGTCCATTCAATCAGTGAACAAGACCTGTGTCTTTTGTAGCCTGGCACACAAGAAGTTGCCCCGTGGAGTGTGTTATTGGAAAATAATATTTGAAATTATTTTCCTGATCACTGGTTTATCTCTTGGAATTCTTCCACCTCCAGTGAAAAGTTCTGCAATTTGAGCAAAACAAACAGAAATGCAGTCATCTACAGTGACTGAAATTTATTTTTACTGTTCCAAAAACTGACTTTCCATTTTCCATAATCAGTTCTAATAGATAACAATTAAACCTTAGAGTGCATGAAAGGAAAATAGTTTTCTGCTTTCAGATTCAGTATTCATCTTGTTCAATGTTCACTTTTTTTGTTTAGTTGCTTGGGGAGGAAAATATAAAGAGAAGGGGAGCACGTGAAATTGGTCAGAGGGCCAGAAAAAGATCAAAGATCAATCAGCTGATACTGTATACAGTTTATATATGTGTGTGTACTCCATATTTACTTCAAATGAGCAGTCGACTGGGGGTGGAGAGTATCTATGGCAACGGTCAGGTCCCCAGCTGTCACATTGAAGAAGAAGATGGGGGCCATGAGCGAGGAGACCACTTAACCTCAGCTGCTCCTCAGCTTAGGGGAGTCAAGATGCTGCTGAAACCCTTACAGAACCTCACTTAATATGTAGACGATACACCCCACCCCACCCCCCCACCCCCCAACAGACAAAAGCAGACGGTGAAAAAAAATAGAGAGAGAGCGAGGCAGAAGCTCCTCTTCCTTGAAGTAGAGTTCACTATCAGGAGCTCCAATACAGCAGATGGAATGTTTAGGGGTACGAGAGGGGGGAAATTGGCAAAAGCTAATGAGATCTGGTTTAACTGGAGAATCGCTTTAATTGTTAACTGTTAACTTCTGATAGAGGGATGCCATTTTGCAGCAGATTTTTCACTCTGCTGTAACCATCTGCTAGCGTTATATCAAACTACACAGAGTGAATACAAAACAAACCGGTGGAAATCAGCAAGCATTAGTATGTTATATGGAGATTTCTTTTAAAAAATGAATGTATTTTATGCAGCTGCAACTCAGAAAGTCAACAGAATTTCTATCAGAAATTCTCGCAGAAATTACTTTACTTTTTGCAACAGCAAATATGTTTTGAGTGATACATAATGGCGTCCGAATTACACCTATGTTTTGTAAGGTTACATTTAAATACTTACAATAGCACTTGTTAATGATAGGGAAAGATCATGATCTTGGTCACATTTTGCAAAAGTCAAAAGGGAAGCACGAGACATGACCTGGTTACTTTATTAATATTCAACCATGTTTTTAAATTTGTTTTGTGGTCACTGTCATTTTTTTGTTGTTTAAAAAGTATAAATTAAAAAAAATTAAAAAGATGTAATCATGTTTTTTTTTTCTTAACCAATATGCTACCACACACAGAATTTAGGAACCCTGGTCTCATCAGAGTCACCCAACATCCACCTCGACTTCACTTCACTTCATCTTGCTTATGGTACAAAACAGTAGCACTCATAAAAGTAAGCATAATTCAAGCAGCAATTATGTTCCATCAAAAGGTATTTGGGAAAAGAAATTAGCAGTAAATAAACTGAATTTCTAGATGACATGACTATTGGTTTCTTTGTTTTCCACATTCCAAAAGGTAAAAAAAAAAACAGTATCCACTTTTTTGTCTGTTTCTCTTATGTTACAGTACAGTCTCTAAGTTAAGTACAGCTGAATTAACTGATATAGCTCTATCAGTAAATTCAACATCATAGCACCACCTAGGACACCAAAACATTTCTTTCCACCACCAGTTTTAGTTCATTCTTGAATTCAAATTAGTTCCAAACCTTAAAATATCCCATTATGAAGCAAAAAAATAGCAAAACTGATCATGGCAATGAAGAAACTTGAAACGCTTCTGTACTTTAGTGTGGAGGGTTAAATCATAACTTATTCCCTTTGCCTCTCTATAAACATGGAAGAGCTTTTGAGCTACATTGTACCTCTCGAAAAGAAAACAAAAAAAGGCCAGATCCAGATCCCTTTATCACACCTGCTGTTCATAAAGTGAATAATTCGGGGTTCATCAGCTGACAAGGTTGGACTGACGGACTAACGGAGGTTGGCGGGAGGGGAGGGCGGTGGGTGATAGAGAGAGGGAGGGAGAGGTGGGTCTGACAGGGTGTCGTCGCGGCTGTGACACGTATTGCCGGTGACAGAGGTTAGGGGGTCAGACAGGAAGGTCTGTTGTTATGAAGGGGAAGCGGACTGCATTGTTCAGCCCTCGCTCCCTCCCTGACTGCGCAGCGATGGCCTAATCAGGCATTGTCGCTGCTGCCCGACATAGACAGCACAAGCTCATTCTGTGTTTTCTCCTTTATCTACCATTGTCTCTTTGTCTGTTCCTGTCCTGTTCTGTCTGCCATCGGTGACTCTCTCATCCCAAAACTCCCCCTCATCGTCCTCCTGCAAGCAATCTTTCTTTCTTTCCATCTCTCCTTTTTACATTTTTTCCCTTTTTATCTCTCTCCATATCTTTCTAAACCTATCCCTCTGGCGAACACATATCTCCTTCTGGCTTTCTGTATGTGCATGCATTTGTGTGTGTGAGTGTGTGTCTTTGCCTCAGGCCATCCCATGGGAGGCTTCACAGGCTTTAGAGGCCAAATGAGGTGTAAGTCTATTAAAAAGCCAGAGCCAATGTGTAGATTCCCAGCATGGCACGTCATTCAGGAGCAGTTAATTTCCACTTGATCAACAGTAGATGTGATGCAGAAGTGAGCACAGAGAGACTGACAGGCCAGCATCAACACGTCTACCATCTTCCTGCTTCTCTTAGCACTCGAAGGTGAACCTTTCTATGCTTAAGCTACAGCTGTTACTGAGGTTTATGTTACAAAAACATCCTACCGCACTGATCACATGTAGTGGTCTGATCTAATTCCAAACACTGTCAAACTTTCCACATAAATTCAGAGAATGACGGATTGGTACTGCATCTCTCTGCAGTTCATTTGCAATGGAGATTCTGTTGATAACCATTCAGTGGAAACAGGACAAAACAAGCATGTTTGTAGGCTACACATGGCCTGCTGTTAGCGTATATGTGCCACAAACTCCCATGAAAGGACAGAGAGATTAAATAGGCCTGTTTATTCATATGAACATGACAAATGTAGTAAGCTGGAGGAAAACGAAAGGCTCGAAGGACACACTATTCATTATAAGAGCGCCTGTGGGTCAAGGTGTTTTTATCTAAATCAGGTCCCAGCCCATTTTGCAAACCACACCACCAGGCTAGACGCATGTGTTTCTACTTAACCTACTTCAGGTGTTCAGGTAGTGTTTGGAATACATGTGCCATTTGTCTGCACCCATAAAGAACATATAAGGAGCACGGATGGCCAATGCAATATGCTGATGACCCCCACCCCAAAAAAAGAATAACAGAAATTGCACTATTTTAATTAGATATTAATTATAATGAGAAACTGCTGTGAGTAGGTCTAAGCAGTGTGTATTGGGAGCAAAGTGACACGAGAGCAGTGTAACCAGAGTCTGTCAAAGCTAATTACAGGTGAGTCTGAGTGTAGCTTGCACTGCTAAAAAATTTAATTTGCTATTGATTTGATACTTAAATGGTCTACGTCCATTCCTATCATTATAACATGGAAGCGAGGCTGCCAATACACAAAGACCAATGACTCTTCTCAGGGTGACTCCAAAACGCTGTGAGAGAGTCACAGGAGGTTTTTATATACTCAGCATCAAACTAATTCCCAGGATCTCACTTTGCTAAGTCACATACGCGGGTCCTCTCTTTAAATACAATACGATATGATATGAAACAAAATATTAAAACTTACATTCCTTTTCACCATAAAAAGTTTAAAAAAAATATTCAGCATACTGAGGAATCAAAGATAAACAAAAGTGTTTAACATACAAACAAATACAACACATCCATAAATTTCAAAATACAATATTGTGTAGAAATGTGCAGGAGGCAGGAGAACTATAGGAGTGGAACACAGGCCTAAACACCAAAATCATCCTGCACATCCATAGACTCATATGTAGATCCCAGCTTCATTTATTACTCGGCTAAAAGGATTTCTTGTAAATATTTCTATTAGGACTCATTAGTATATTCAGTGGTGGAGTGATTTGATCTATTTTATAGTCATGGAACTTTCAATGTTATCACTTAGTACATTTCCTTCTACATTTACATTCACATTAGAATCCTGGTTTTGCCTCTCATCCCGGTTTTGATCTTAATCAGGATGTTACGTTTACATGGAACCTGAGAAACCTGGTAATTCATGTCTCTGCATACATGATCATAACAGTATCCATGTTTTAATCGTCTGCGTGCAGGTGCGTCTGATTCCTCGACATCTCAGCCACAGAATGAACCTAGTTTGGTTCGCCGCTGCCTGAACTCGGCTGTATTTATCGCTCTGCTAGATTTAGCTTCTCCATCTGATCACTGGTAATTAAAAATGAGCTACAATACAATTTCAGCCAAAGACAGATTTCAGCGTGTTGATCGTCATCACCGTTTATCATCAAAATCTTTTGTTTTACTGACAAACTACTACTTGAATTGATGGTGCACCTACAAACATGGAGGACAGTGATCACAGAACCTGGATAAGGTGTCTGATCACAGTACCCCAGTTTCTATTGGAAAATCAGAAAAAGAACTTATTCAGGTTTTTGGAACCAGGATATGATGTTTATATGCGCAACTCCAAAAACCTGATCATAACCTGATCAATGTTCCCGTAAATGCTCTCCCTGTCCACATGTTTACTGTATGACAACCCAGACATCAACTCATACTGAAGTAATTGCCAAATCTATGCTGTCATGAGAATGTAAACTGTACTCTCGCAGATTAGTAGACTGAGAAACCATGATGCCTCAGGTTGCTTAATTTGACTCTTTACCTATTCCTGTATGAGAGGTTAAGTTGCACCTTAGATTAATCCACAGTAAAAGAGTGTCTGACTTGTGCTTCTCCTGTGATGGAACGATGTTTCTAAATAGGAATATGATTCATACCTACATAAAATCCCCCGCCCCCCCCACAAAAAATGAAAATGAGTTCATGAATTTTAAAGCCTCATTTTACATGGCACTAAACAAGATAGCAAGAGCTGTTGAACCATGCAGCGATGATGAGTTGGATGTGGAGGTTTACATGACTGCAAAGGTAAATGAATTTTTGAAAGTCTGTATGTTTTGATAAAGGTGGGTGGACACAAAAACAGACGCCTGCCATCAAACTGAGTATTTCACTGTAGTCTGTGTCAGCCTGCTCTATCTGTGTGCGGTGGCTGAGGGGGGCTGAGGTCAGTAGCACCAGCTCTGACCTCTCTGGGCCCATTTCTCTGACAGACATTTGTCACTCTGCGGAGGGCTGTGTGCCGTAATAGATTATTGACTACCTCAGCAGTCCCATCACTCCACACTGCTCAGACCCCCAACACAGCCACCTTTATTGCCACACAGAAGCCAGAAGAAAAGACAGTGAGCAACAGCATGAGGAACACACGTTATGATGAATGAAAAGCTGATACTTAAACTGAAACGTCAGTGTTATATTATATGCATGTGAATTATTGTGTCTTTAGGAATCAGAGCAAGCTGACATCAAAACCTCACCACATGCAGTAGAATTAGATGGTTTTCAGAATTAATATCAATCTATGCATTGCTGGACACAAGCAGAACAATCAATTTAACATTTCAAAATGAACTGCATCTCATTATTGACAGAAATCTACTGACAAAGTACACTAGTGTTGAAGAAGTGTAAATGGGCTAGAAAGTCAAAGCCTGTTCCTTTAAAAGAGGATGGGACACTGGTCTGTCTCTGATGAATTAGGGAGAAAGTAGGTCTTTCCTCCATATTGTGTGTTTTGTGTTTTGGCACATTCTGGGGTCCTTAATTGTATGATAATTCATCTCGGAGCACTAATTTACCCCCTGCCAGTTGCTTTAAATGTTGGACCATTTTGTGAACCAGCACTCAGAATTAGAAATGAGCCGATGGTTCAAAGAAGTGTGTCTTCCAGCTAAGGAGCATATTTGTACCCATATTCTTCAGCGTTTTTTCAACATTTAGGGCTTTGGACATTTGAGCGCACATATGTGGTATTTTCTGATAGAACGACGTTGTTTTAATGTTTGATGTTTCATGATCTTACCTCTTCACAAAAATGTTTAACAACGATCGTATAATGGAAAGTAATGCTTTTTATTGTCACTGTAAAGCTTATATGCTGTGAAAGAATTAGTTGTTATATTTAAAAACACTGGTACACAAGAAGCAAAAATAGCAGGAAACGTTGTGCAGCAAATGAGCGTACCGCGCACACATAAAGATTCAAATCCAGTGCAGAGTGATGTTTTTGATGTGGCATGTTGGGTCTGCAATATGTCCCTCTCCAGCAATTCATATAATAACTACCTGCTGTTTGGATTCTTGGGCCCTGTCTGTCATGCGATTGGGGGACATTTAGGCTTATTTCGCCATTACTTATTTAGCCACGGGAGGCCTATTAATTTCAGCAGGCCCTGTCCTCTCCAGGGGCGATCGCTACCCGCAGCACGCGTGTCCCATTGTTTAGATCCATTTACATCTGTGGTCAATGAATAATGACAGCTCCAACACAGCAAAACACATACTTGCACACAAATGCGCAGGGACACAAATAGACACAAGCTGAACACAGATTTCCCAAATGTAGGGTTAACAAAAAAGAAAAATAACATTTCTGGGATTGCTATGCTTTATCTGTAGAGAATTATGATTAAAGGCTGCATAATGCCAAGCGGAGCTGTAACTTTCCTTTGTGATTCTCCACCCTGTTAGAAATTCTGCTGCTACGGCTGTTATTTTGGCACCCTCCCAACCGTAGTTGACCCATTAAATTAGCCACATTGGTTGATATGGTGCCATGCTAATGTTGAGGGTTTCTCTCCATCGGGTGCACAGACTCCTGGCACCCGGTAATTCACTCTGGCTGTGCAAAAGAGGCTGTGCCACTGCTACCACACATCATAGAATATTAACCCTTTTCTATTCCCTGGCAAATGTACCAGATGGCACAGCACAATAACAGCTGTCAATTTCAAGGCAGCGCCTCTTCAGTGGATTTTTTCCCCCTTGCTCTTTGGGACGCTGGGAGGATTTTTTAAGACATAATAAGCGAACTGATGTGCTGTTTCGGATCGTAATGAATCAAATGTTACAGCGGAGCAAGAAGCGTGTTTCCTCCCTGGGAAACCAAGGAGGTGTTACAGAGCGAGTGCAACAGTCAGCTGCAATACACAAACACACGCGTAAACACACACAACCAGTGATGGAGCTGTGGAAGAGATCTTGCACATTGAAATGTACAGCACCAGGTTGAGGTTTCCCCTCCTTCCACCCGAGCGATCGTAGCAGTCATGAGATGAGGTCCCTGGTGCCCCCTCAGCTGCCACTCTAGTTAAATTAAAACTGAGGCCTCCAAATACATTCCTCATTGTGGGCCTAAAGCGCAGGAAAGTTGTATTTGGCCCAAGTAGCGGCTGGGGAATTGTCCCCCTAACCCAGTCCCGCTCGCCTTATTTACATGATAAAAGCTTGAGTCAGGAAGAGCCACAGGCCCTGGGCTGTGGTGGGGTTTTTTTCTTTTTTCCATTTATTCATTTCTTTACCAACATCACTTCTCCTTCATCAGAGGCGAGTGACGAAATGATAGTAGCAATTTAGATTTAGTTTTACACACTCCCTGGAAAACAGGACAGGGAATTGCCTCTGTGCCTGTCATGTGTCTCCACCTACATCTTCCTGAATGAGAAGGAGGGAGAGTGGTTTACATACCTCTGACTGCCCCATCATTTTGTGATTTGCCAATGGCAGGGCTTTGCCAGTCATCTTTTGAATGGCGCCATTTCTCTAGTGCTCAAGGGGACTAAACCTGCTTCAAGATTACAAGAGTATGAAAACAGTCATTTTTTACCTTAGTCTCCTTTTCAGTTCAATCAACAGACTTTCTTCAGCTGGAGTTATGAAAGGCAGACACAAACTGTATATCTGTCACAGAGGTCATCTATCCCTCTCATGCTGTGCTTTTTGTAACTCAATTTCCCACCTGGCTTGAGCTGAGGGCGACACACAGAAGTCAATTCCAATAGTGACTCCCCAAAGTGCATGTCCAATCGAGAACTCTGCAGTTTAACCTGAACGGACTTCATCAATCGCAGAGTTGAAGTAAATCAATTTTGAATTGACCTAAGTCCCAGCGCTCTCTCAGGTGACACTGCATTGTCTATACGTGCTGGCTGTCCACATCTGACTCTGCTAAACGAATCTGACTTAATGACATCACACTGGAGCGTATAACTACCGTGCTTGCCGGCTATCCTCGCTCTCATTTCTTTTCGGAGAGTCTTTTATGCCATAGGTTTCTGGCCCGAGGCTGAGAGCAGACAAGTGCAGTCAGCAGGAGGTGAAATCCATACACATCTCCAGAGATCTCATCACACTCATCAGTGTAAGAACTCATATAATCCTGCTAATGTCTGCGTGCCTGTCAATAGCAGCTCTCACTGAGACAAAAGTGTCCTAATTAGAAAATGAAAGTGCAAACACACTTTATCTGTCTGTGTGTGTGTGTGTGTGTGTGTGTGTGTGTGACGGAGGGAGAGTTGGCGAGAAAAAGAGATGATGAAAAGCTAGTTAGGTGAGGAGAACACTGGAACACATTGAATTTGCATGAGTCGATCATTTATTTGTAATTTTCATAATTAGCAGTATACCTTTCACATCTACAAACGCCCTCTTCATATCCCCCCTGCCATTTCTCCCGAATGGTATCCTCCCCCTTAAAGATTAATTGAAGCTGGGATAAAACAAAATGGTTCCCAGGGGGTGGCCCACTGTTTGTTATTCATGTGGGTCTGAAAACAGCAACAGTAAATCCTCTAAGTTGTTGTTAAGCTGGGGATATTACCATATGTGTGCCATTTCCATAGACTGACAGCTCCCTCTGGATCAACTGGGGACTATTGATCTTGCAGCACTCCATTTCAAGTTAATTGTGCTTGAAATGAGGTCCACACTCCCAGGCATACCTTTGTTTGAAAGGTGGATATTCATTTTTATTTGGCAGGATGTTGATATCAAAGACACGGGATATATTCTATATTTAGTTTATGTTTATCCTGCAGAAGCAGTTCCTCTTTCAGTGATTGGTCAAACAGTCAAACACTGATAATAGGCTGAAGAAGTGTTTGGTTTTAGTCATGTGTTTTTCTCAGCTGTGATTGGACAGAAATAATGCTCCTCCTACACTCAAGTAGGAAATGGGAAGAGGAGAACATTGTTTTCATTATGCAGTAGAAAATATCAGCTCTTTTTGTGTAACACAGAGGGAGTTTAAATGAGAGTTATGATTTCTTATTGACTTCAGTCTTAGAGATGAGAGGATGAGAGGGTAGATCTTTTATGTTTTAGAAAAGACAGAAACATGCATTAGGTGGTGGAGATCATTTCTATGGTGCTAATATTTTGTACACTTTGCAATAATGAAACATTTATGAGTACACATGTGTGCATTTATTTTGGATCATAGGCTTGTTTTGGTTAATGTGACCATGCATGTGTGTGTTTGCAATTGATTTTATTTACAGGTTTAATTAAATGTTGTTTTATATGAAAGAGTTTGGTGTAGATATTTTTATGTATTATTTTTATCCGCTGTATTTGAAGTAAGTGCCTGACCCAGAAGAAATGAATTGTATCCACTCACACTGTTTCAAGCTAAGAAAGCAGACTTTCCCACCGACTGGCCAATGCACAAACAAACACTTGAGCCAATAGTTCATCTACTCATTTGCTGCTATTATTCAAAGAAAAAGCCTAAACACATAGCCTTGAAAGCTACTTATGCAAAGAGTTCTTAGGATTTTTCTTCTCCTAGCCTTGTTTGGTTTTAATTCCTAATCAGAGAGAAAGTTTCTGCCCTGCAAACTTGTGCCATACTCACAGGAAGATGAACTTTGCTGCTGGAAAACACTGATAGTTTCACAGCTTTGGGGCTACTGTACATACAGTATAATCCCTGTCATGATTAAGTGCAAATTGGATTAGCATATGTGACATGTGTGTTTTTACAGCTACTTTTGACAGCCCGACAGGAACAAAGTGTGAGAGGTAGACTTCCAAGGAATGAAGCAAAGTACAACCTCATTAAGACGAAAGAGAAAACGGTGAGGTAAGCTCTGTTATGGCCCAAATACTGCCACTCTCACTGATTAACCCTCTCAGTCTCAACTGCATCATAATCCTGCCTGGAACTCATGAAGGCAGATTCTTTAGCAGGAGAACTAAAAAACATCCAGACAGGGTACCAAATGAGTGTCAGTCCCAATCTGAAAACCATCTTGGAATATTCCCATTGCTTGTTCCTCCGGGGCAAAGAGCACTTTGCCGGGATGAGAAAGGATGCAAATTCTATCTTCCCCAGTAATCACTCCCATACCAGTCTGATGTCCCTGACTGTTGCTGGAACCATATCTGTTTGCAATATCCAACAACAACAAATAAAAGGTGTGTAATGGAGGCCATTAGAGGGGCCAGTGCATGAAGGCAGGATTTAATTTGCATGGCAGATTAGCCTTCTAGTCCCACTGGTAGGGCCACAGTCTCGGGGGCAAAGTCACCCCCTTTCTCCTTTCCTCTCCTCTCCTCTCTTTTATTCCTTTATTAATAGGATCTAGTGTCTTCAAATCCATTAAGTCTATTGAGCAGGCCCATATATAATCTGATTTCAAATCCAGCATGAAAATGCGTAACCAGTGGCCCTGGGCTGGCTCCATGCTGGTTTTCCTCCTCAGACTACTGGAAGGTCCTGTGAAGGATGAAAGAGATGAGAAGCTGAATAAGAAACTGTCCTCCCAAGAAAATTGAGCTTCAGTCATTTCAGCAAATGCCCAAAAAAAAGCATTTGTTTACATACAAGTGGCAAAGCCCTCTAGAGGCCATAGGAATGATTACTCTTGTCCGTCAGGAGCAAAGGAGGAAAAAGTCTAACGCGGTTATAGAGCCACAGACGCGTCCCGTTTCTAGTCAACGTTGCTTTCTTTTAACCATGACCACAATCGCTCTCTGACCTTAACTAAGTGGTTATTATTGTAACCATGACGACGAAGGTTTCCTAACATTAACAAAGTGGTAATTATAGGCCAAACCATGATCTTTTCCCAACCCTAAGTAAGTCATTTTTGTACCTAAACCTAACCAAACTTTAACCCTAGCTGTGTAAGACCATAAAATGGTTTTCTTTTTGCAACAGTGATTTGTTTTGGAAGGCACAGACAAATATCATTGTCCTGCTGATACGCATATAAGATCAGAGAAGGCTTCTATGTGTCGTTCGTTTAAAGGTTGGGAAACAGAGTCATTAAAGTAGGAAGCTTGCTTGAGTATTGTGAAATTGGCAAATCTTATTGAATCATCCACAAAGGTGATGTTTTTTCTTCTGCTAGCCCCTGCATGACCAGTAAAATGTACTGCATGCACATTTAGAAAAGGGCAAAGAATCCCTGAGTGTTGTGTACAAAATAAATACATGTTACATCTTCCGGGCTACCTATTTCCAAATCCCAGTGGAGGAGAGAGAGATTGAAAGAGAAAGAGAGAGTGAGAGAAAGCACGGCTGGAGGCTTTTTGGTCTCTGCCCTCTGTGCATTGGCCTGACTGGGGCCAAGTTTCGCCTCAGTGCCCCAGCGAGCCTCAGCTTTACACAGGCAGACAAATACACACACACACACACTCACAGCTGGGGTTACCAGTTATTAGACAGCAAGAGGAGAGAGCCAAGTACACACATTCACAAAATCATGCATTCATAAATACATTTACACACCCCGAACTCTTCTCTCTACAACACAGAACTGAGTGACATGGAAGCGAGCGGCTTGACAGCTTGAAATGCTGCATAAAAGGTGCAGCGATTACAAATACAGAGGGCTTGTAATGAGCTGCAAGGGCTTTCTGTGTCAAAATGTTATTGAATATATGTATTTTATGGAAAGAATATTTGATTTCAAAAACATCATCTTTGATAATAAAACTTGAAATATCTCATCTGAAATCATTTTGTCATTATGTATCCGAGCTGCCTCATGTGAAATCATCATCTGCGAGTGACTGCAGGGGTGTCTTCTGTATTGACTTTGAAAGTTCACCTAAGGTCTGCCAAATGCATGATACCCCTCACTATAGGTGCATTATGAATCTTGTGATGTCAACCTTGAATTACATCTGTGCACCCCCCATACCCCCCACCCCAATCCACGCCTTATTAACATAGAAGGCAACAGCAGCAGCAACAATGTTTTGCTAACAGTTCATGCATTACTACTCAGGGGAGGGTTAGCACCATGCATCCCTGCATCTCAAACACACACACATGTTCCCCAGTGTGATTCAGCGTGAAAAAAAATAACACAACACTGCTGATCAGAGCTGCTCAGCCCGCCTGCTCTGCACTCGGGGCCCCTGACAGAAGCAGTGATGTTTGAGATGCAGGGAGCCCTGAGTTTGTCCATCACTGATTAGTAAAAACTCCAGCTCTTCCTGCCCAGCTGCACCTGATATGCACGTCTGTGGATCTTGACACAAGCTCTGAACAAGCTTATTTTTACAATAAGACATAAGCGGACGCACACAACGGCACATGTAAACAAAGACACACAAACACACGTGCATGAGACGCGTGCACACACAGACAAATGCTCTGCAGTGTGCAAGAGCTGTTGTTTAATTTGTCAAACACTGCTCGGCAAAGCTGGAGCAAAGCAGGCAATTAAAGGCTCTTCTTCCTGAGCACTTGACTGTATTCCTTTAACCTTTACACAATGATTTATGTCAAAGGATTTGTCACCTTCGCAGTGGGGCCTTCACACACAGCTTTTCAAAACACACAATAGGGAAAAGGAGGAGAAAAAACTTAAAATCCTCCTGTGAGGATTTTGGAACTTATATAACTCCCAATTATCAAAACTTCTTGCAGCCTTTGCAGGCTTCCCCTCTGTTTGTAACACTCACGAAATATCTACAGTGCCACTGAAGAGTGTATAATGCCTGTGTGCCCACATGACTGGCGAAAACACTCCTGCTCTTTCTGCCCCGCTGAGTCCTGCTGCATAATGGGGGTCTTGAAGGCTCTGGGCTCAGAGCAGGCCTGCCTAACAAAGCCTTGGTGGCTTGCAACAGACAGGAGAGTGTGTTTGCGAGCCGGTTGCCAAAAACTAATTTTCAGGAGGTTTTCTGTGGGATGCAGTGGCAGCAGCATGACAGTGTGAGGTTTAGATATCTTGGTGAGCGGGGAGGGCTGGGGTTGAGATATGTAGGTCTTTTGTGAGGGTCCAGAGAGTTGGTTCAAGAAGAGGAAGTTCACAAATTGGTAGCTGAGAATAAATTTCAAAAGTAAGTTAGGTTTGGCATGTTTTTTCTTTTTTACTTTTGTTTGTTTTATTGCAATTTGTATATTTCCACCACTATATCAAGCAGTTCTTGGAATTAATTTCAGATTAACTGCACTAAGGAATCCACTTTCATCAGTCTGCCAGCTAGTCTCGTATTTATTTCACTCACTCTGTATCCATCTCTCATGAGTGTTGTTATCCTCTATCCCCTCACCATTCACTTTCCTTTTTGCTCCACAGTAATGTACCTGTTTACCTGTTGGGTGGTCTTGAGCTGGGCTAAACTAAAGCCCCAGTCCCTGCAATCTAAGTGTAGAGTAGCTGCTAATCCGATTTCAGGAAACAGCCAAGCCCCCACCTCCCAACCCTCCACCACCCCCGTCCCTCCCCCCTCCCTTGCCTTACACCACCCCAGCTTACCGTTTCTCCTCAGAGAGGGAAGGAAATAAAAGAAAAATGAGTGACAGTGAAGGAGTTGGAGGGAGGAACATCTAAACTGGGAGTTTGGTTATTAGAGTATTTTTCAGCAGGTATAATACTTCAGTACTACATAACCAGGGTTCTTATATGTATCTGGCCCTTTAACAAGGTGTGACACTGAGGACATATTACCTGCTCACTGACTGGTCTCTCCTCTGAGTCCACTCTGCCCTCTCTGGGACGTTACCGAGGCCAAACATAAAGCAGTGTTTCATGGTGCTGGGGCTTATCTGGCCTCTGAAAGTATGTGAGACATGCCAGGAAACAAAGGAGCGTCTCTGCACCCGCTAGCAGGGTGAGCATATCCCTTTCACAGGCCACACATCTCCCTGGCTTTATATATTTGACAGGCTCATGGTGGTTTTCAGTGGAGAAGGTCTGCACCTGGAAAGAGACTGACCAGCAAGGCACATGGACCACTGCTGCTGGGGGAGAGGCACATATAGGTAGTCTAGTAAATATGTTGAAGCTGCAGGCATGGTTAATACTTTCTAACTCAAATTTCAAATTCCAGCATCAAACATATTTTAGTACTCTTAAATGGCCATGGTCAGTGCTAAAAACTGAATTCCAAGAGGTTCAAATTAAAATTTTAACAAATAACAAATCATAAACTCTACAGTTCTGATGGAAATGTGGAGATTTTTCAGATATAATAATAATAATATATAAGTATCTTTTAAAGGTTATTTTCTCACAACCTTTTATTTGTTGGAATTACTTCTTTGCTTATCAAAGGACAGCAAAGTCATAAGTCAAATTAAGAATACCATAATAAAAATACTCTAAGACCTGCATTGAAAATATAACTGAAGTAAAAGTATAAACAGATTTGCAGTTACATGTAAGTAAAAGTACACATCCTCAAAAAAATAGTAAAATAGTCAGTGCCTCAAAATCTCATACAGAACTTGAGTAAACTGTATACTTTTTTTTTTACTTTCCTCTGCTGCCCAAATGCTTCCAACTGCATAACCCATATATACAGCTTCTTTGTGAGGAAAGAAGTGGGCCAGAGTGACAGTACATGCGGAGGCTGGAGTCAGACTCTGCTCACCCTGAGGAAAGCATGGCCTCAACTGGCCAAACATGAGCAGTACAACTCCCAGCACCTCCCAGCTTCCCCTCTGTATGTACAGACTCTGAGCAGACAGTATGAGACCGTGCAAATTATACAAACAAAAAAAATATTTTGATGCATTTATTTCTCAAAACTCTAATTTTGAAGCAATGAAAAAGAAACAGCGGGATATTAGTGTTGCAGACACATTGCACTGTGAAGGTGCATAAAGGCAATGTCACACTACTGACATGAATAAATCTGCTGTAGTAAATTTGTCATGATGAAATCCCACAACACACACACGGTGGTGTTAGGACAGCATTGTGTGTGACATGAGGGGATCGGTGTCACTGTGTCACAGCTGATCCCTGGTGTACTGTCAGACAGCAGAGACCCTCAGGGCCCTCCTTTAGTGCTGAGAATAGTCCATACGGCATCTGTCGTACCCACTGAAACACAAGCGAGTGTGTGTGGGTGGGTGGGTGGGTGTGTGTGAGTGTGTGTGTCTGTATTTTACATGCATGCCTCTGTAGGCACGTTTGTGTGTCTCTTTGTGCGTGCATGTGTGTGTTTTAGGGTACGCATTTTGTTGTGCAATTCTGATTCTGCCTTGTCATCTAATTTCATTAAAATGCTTTTCCCATACCCTCATCCGACCTCCTACACACTTTTTTCCCAGCCATTGTGGCTACCTGATAAGGCCCATTCTCCAGAGTTCCTCCTGTGTTTATTTGTCCCATCTTTAACGACAAGTCACTCTGGTCGCAGCCACTGATGACCTTGGTTTAGCACTCCTGCCACAGCAGGATTGCTCCATAAACGGTGAGTAAAGACTGAGTGTCTAGGGGGTTAAAAGCCTCCACTGTCACAAACAAAAGTAAGTAACAGTGACTTGGTTGTGATTGTGGTAGGGCTTCTGTTCCTTCTGGTACAACTGTTTCCTCAGGTTCCTTTTAGGGAGAGTAAGGCTTTATTGCCTGAATCAACACTGCTCTAAAATCAATAATTTGCTTTCTCTATGAAGGCTAGAGTGAGAATTGAACACCACAGAGTTAAAAGAGAAATAATTTGTTTTGTTCCTTGTTTGTTTTTGCAGTATTTGTTTAGTATGGCATCTGTGATTTGTGTCTTCTTGCAAGACTTTGGTGTCTCAAATTTTTAGTCATGCTAGTGGCATTGTCTAGGATGGCATGGTCCAGACTGAAATATCTCAACAGTTATAGGATGGATTGCCATGGAATTTTGTACAGCCAGTCATGGTCCCCAGAGGATGAATCCTACTGAGTTTGGTGATCCTCTGACCTTTTCCCTAGCGCCACCAGCAGGTTGACATTTTTGGCTTTAAGTGTAATATACTGTATCTTGACAACTATAGGGTGGATTTCCATGAAATTTGGTACATTTGGGACATTCATGTTCCCCTCAAGATGAATTGTAATAACTCTGGTGATCCCCCAACTTTTGATCCAGTGCCATCATCAGGCAAAAACCAATACTTGGTTTATGACTATTCTGCAAAACTTAACATTCCCATCAAATGTTAGCATGCTAACACGCTAAACTAAGAGGGTGAACATGGTAAACATCAGCATGTTGGCATTGTCACTGTAAGCATGTTAGCATGCATAGCATTTAACTCAAAGCACCTCACAGAGCTGCCAACATGGCTGCAGACTCTTAGTCTTATTAAAAAACAAATCTGATTTGTCATGTTACTTCAGTAGGCCTACTTGACTTTTCCAAAATCTGAAGGGTATAAAACTTTGGCATATGAGTGAAAGGGCATATAGTAACAAACACAAACAATACAGTAAATGAATGTTTAATTTAATCAAACTCAATAAACAATGACCAAAAAGGCTAACCACTTATTTCTTTAACCACTGTGTCTTCATAAGGGCAACTGAGAAAAGTGCTGATCTAACACTTCTATAGTTGCTGTGAAGAGAAGCCTCTTGAGAAGGCACCAAGGAGCTTGGTCCACTCCCTGGGTAGACACAGACAGAATGCTCCAGATTAACTGGTTTTCTTAATGTCTCCTCTCTGGCGAAGTTTCTTTCAGAGGGCTGAGAGGCAAACAGGCCCTGGTGAAAGACTCACTCCCCATTAGCGGAGGTAAATGGCTCTTCTGTGAGCAACCGGTTAAAGCAGGGTGGGATAAAGGGCCTCTCCACACACTTCTTCAGCCAGATTAGAGAAGTGACTCTTGTCTCAAGGATGTAAATGTTTAAATACGCACACAGGGGAGCACTCTACCGTAGGAACGTCAGCAGTGTCACTATTACGTTTATCATCAGGAATTCACGAGGCTCTGGTCCTTATGAGGAATTAAACAGCTTATAATGATGCATTTCATTCTACATTCAATCATCTTGCATAAAGCTGTTTTGTTTTTAGTTTAAGCTACACTTTAAAATATTATATTTAATGCTTTAGTATTAAACGTTGGAGGGAATTACTTTAAAATAATGCAATTCTGCTTGTTGCTATAACAACCATTCCAAAATAGTAAAAACAGACTTGATTTGACAGTTTTTAATGGTTTAATATTTTTTCCCTTCATGTAATGTGCATTATAAGTTTATACATGTAAAAAAATTCACATGCAGTTTTGAATGAGTTGCTAAACTATTACAAAAAATGTTTTCCCTCCCAGTTTTTCAACTCAGACTCTTCCTTACTTCGTGAGAGGTTAGTAAAAACTGCACCTAATCGCAGGCTCATTGCTTCCTTGCCAGCCACCAGCCCCTGATTGCATTTCACCCGAGAAGTAAATACTACATGCTCAGTTACCAGGTGAAATCAAGCAGGCAGATGTGTCTGCAGCCTCAGTAGACACTCGCTGGACCCTGCTTCTGTCTACCTGTGCCACAGAGTTTCTAGCCAAGTCAGCTGATCCATGTTGCTGAGTAGGTATATGAGTGTGTGTGTGTGTGTGTGTGTGTGTGTGT